>ML835109.1:0-26508 GCA_009831015.1 Picea engelmannii
TTGGGGGTTACTACGAATCCTTTGGGGAGATGATGAAGAACAAAATAAGATCAAACGCTTGGAGGTGAAATGATCATGAGCGATCATGGAGTTTCACTCCAAGTCTTAAATGTAACTAGCCTTAGGTAACCATTAGGTTTTCATTTTGAGTAGATGAGTAGTTGGGGGAACCCTAAGGACCCTCTGAGATAAACAAAGGTTTTGTATGCCCAATTAAGGTTGTTGCGAGTTAGTATGATTTTTTGAGTTATATTTACTATTTGAGAATAGTTGTACCCATTTTTAGTTTCTGAATCAATATAACATAGAAAATTGATCCAGCTGCATAATGTTGTTACTGCTTTTTATTCTCTGTTATTGTGTTTTCATAAATCAATCAATTTCATTATGAATGGATGAAACTATGAATGCTTGTATGAGTTTCAATTGTTTCTCTTATGTTGAGTGAGTGCATGGTGTGCACACAGAATGCAAGGAGTGCATGATGGGATCGATTTCTATTTCGAAGCTCAGAAGAGATAGTATGACATATCCCTTTGCAAGGAGTACAAAGCGACTGCTACAAGGCGTGCACAGTCATCCGCAAGAACCAATTCTTGCATAGGAATCCATTGCAAGGAGTGAAAAGATTTGGAATTTGACTAAGTGTCGAAGGGACTCCATAAGAGGAAAAGTTGTGAAACACGAAATCCTAACTTGATCACAATCATTGATCAAAGGAGAAGATATGGACTGTTGATCTAGAACCATCGCGGTTTTGACTATCGAGACAACAAAGGTAGGGAGACCCCCAAAGTCACAAAACGTGAAATCCTGACTTGATCATAGTTGTTGATCAAAGGAAGAATCTGGGTCATTGATCTAGTTCCATCATGATTTTGGATATCGAGAGAATGAAGGTAAGGAGACTCCCGAAGCCGCAAAACATGAAATCGTGACTTGATTGTAGCCATCGATTGATGAGAGTCGTGAGTCTTCGATCTGATGCTCACAAATATCGTGAAATTGAGGATCGGGAGAACAGAGATGAACCAACCACCAAAGTCGCAAAATCATGAAAAAATCGTAGCCATTGATTGAATAAAGCATAGGACCATCAGATTTGGTCTTGGGGAGAATTCGAAAATCGGGAGATCGAGACTCAAGAGAGTTGGGTGACTTGGAAATAGAACACCCGAGGACCTAAAGCACGAAGCACCTCTTGTTAGGCGTGTGGTCAGATCCTCTAGTCACGTTAGAGAAACTTGTGCCGGGTGCTTGTTTGCACGACGGAGTTCTGTGAGAAGGACCTATGGACATTTCTTGAAGATTCCAATGAGGAATCAAAGAGCTTCTCCATCTCGGAGATTGAGCATATCCAGAGAGTGGGAGGTCAGCAGACCCTACTGAGGTTAGGGCATTGCATCAATTCATTACCCTAGGAGATATGGTTGTGTTTCTAACTAATATACAACCGCCCAATGATAACTCAAGTTGTGGTTGAGGGAGAGTATTTATAAGTGAACCAATATACATATGTAAGGTACTAGATGTTAATATGCAGAGCATAAACACAATTTTTATAACAATTATGAGAAAAAATAAAAAAATGTAGAGCACAATGACTCAATTGATTCTAGAAATGATAATTTTATTATATCGATAGTCAAGTTCACTTGCCTCTTACACCCTCCAGTAGAGCATAAATGAGTAAAAAATGATTATCATGAAAATACTTTTCCATGTCTTTTACTTCTATCTATACTATTTCTATCTTGTAGAAAACATTCTAGAGGAATCGAAACTTCTATTAAGTCTTCTTACATTATATGTGTTTACATAATTACATAGGCCTTATTTACTAATGTCAGCCTTTATTACATAGAAAAAATATTATTCTATCTACTTGAGGGTTTAGGGAGGTTAGGTCCCTAACATTCCCTCCCTCTTGAAAAATGCCCATGTCCTCAAGGCTTGAGATGGGAAAATTGTTGTAGAAGGGTAGTTGGCTCCCATGTGGCATACTCAATTTTTTTATCCTTGCACTGAACTAAAATGTCCTTGATGGTGCACTAACGGAGACCAGTGGTATAAGAGTTCTTTGGGATGCAACTAGATGGATCCTTCTGCATCGAATTCAGGGAGACTAGTTTGAGTTTGGGAGTTGGTTCCAATCACTTTCTTTAGGAAAGAAACATGAAAAATGGGATGGAGCTTAGAATGGGTGGGGAAAGCTAACTTGTACGACAACCCAATGGAATTGAAAATTCTATAAGGACCACAGAACTTGGGAGATTTTTTTTTATAGTGTTATTCTTTGAGGGAGGTTTTATTATTTCTTATAAGGTTGCAGAAGAAAAACATAGTCCCCTTCAACAAATTAGCTTTCTAAACTATCATTATTTGCATGTTTCTTCATTCGATTCTAAGCCATCACCAAATTTTATTTGAGGGTATGAAGAATGGTATCTCTGAATGTAAGTGTGTTTTCAATGTCCTGGACCTTCGAGACACTATGAAGGTAGGAGAATACAGAAGGTGGAGACACAAGGAAGGTAGGAGAATACATAAAGTGGATTTTGACTATAGATTGCCTCAAAGGAATTCATGTGAGTGGAATCATGGTAAGATGTGTTGTACCACCATTCATCAAGTGGTAACCATTGATCCCATTGAGTTTTTCTATATTACTTAAAACAACTCAAATATGTTTCTAAGAACTTGTTGACAACTTTTGTTTGACTATAAAAAACGGGATGAATGGCCATGTTGAGATGCAATTGGGTTCTGCGGAGTTTGAACAATTCTTTCCAAAAGTTTCTAGTGAAAGTTGGATCACGGTCTCAAATAATAGAGTGAGGCATCCCATGGAGTTTGAAGATATTCTCCATGAAAAATTGAGCCACTTAGCTATTTTGAATGGGTGTTGGAGGATACATAAATGATCATATTTGGAAATACTATCGATGACAACCATAATAACCAATTTATTTCCATATTTGGGTAATCGGACAATGAATTCGATATACATATCCATCCACATAGCAGGAAGAATAGGGAGAGGTTGGAGCCATCCACATAGCAGGAAGAATAGGGAGAGGTTGGAGTGTGCATGAGGTTTTGAAATTTACACCCTTATTGCATTGAAAAGTATCACATTCATCCACAAAGGTGCGGATTTCTTGTTTCATTCCTTCCAAGAAAAAAAAAATTGACCCAGTAATATGTTTTGTGAAAACTTGAATGTCGAGTGGTTGGTGAAGCATAGATTTTAGAGAGAACAATGGATTTAAGTTGAGACTATTTTCTTAAATACAAATGAACTTTACAATGAAGCTCCTCAATGTGCCAAGCGTATTCCAAAGAGGCCTAAGGATATTGCTACAATTGTTGGATCATGCCACAAACTTTGGGCTCTTTCAACCATTCCTCGCGAAATTCTTGTGACCAATTAGAGGGACCCTTCTTCACATTTCCTTGAAAGAGCATCAACAACCACATTTTATTTTCCCTTCTTGTAAATTCTCTCATAATCATAACCAAACATTTGGGTAACCCATTTCTATTACTCAGTGGATGAAATCATATGTTCAAAAAAATATTTGAGCCAACGATGATTTTTTTTAGTTCGAAAATGTTTCCCCAATAAGTAAGGTCACCAGAGATACAACGCATGCAGAATAACCAAAATTTTCTTTCCATAGGTGAATTTTCCCAAATGTCACTCGAAGAGTTGTTTTCAAGTGAAAGCAAAGGGTCCTCCATCATGCATGAGAATGACCCCAATTCCTTTCCCGGAAGTAATCGACAACACATGTATTCCAAAAAAGGATGACCAACTTCATTAACCACTCACACAATCATATCAAAGATCAACACACCAATATTTTTACATGGTACAACCCATATGGGGAAACATCCACGACCCTAGAAAAAATGACCACTTGGAACAATTTACTAATGCAAAATAAAATATGTAACATCCCCCAACCCAACGAAGGAGCATTAAGGTGCAAAATACTCTTAAAGTTAAACTTTTTACAGCTAATTCAATTTCCTGTAGCTTCCAACTATGATTTACATAAATATTTAACTGTTGTCTATTACCATAAATTAAGTGCATCTACAACATGGTAAAATAGACATGAAATGCAACTAATAAAATAACATATAAGCATGTGAATTCTTCTCAAATACACAGAGTTCATGTGTGACAACAATTTAACTCATAAATACAAGATAGAAAATAGATAAAAAAAAATTATCTTTCAAATTAGTTGTGAAATTGGCTTATTGGGACATACATTCCACCCAAACATACACCTATTGTTCCAAATATCAACAGTAATTCACCCCTAAGATGAGGCTAGTAATCCACAAAATAGTGTGGTTTTTCATTGTCCACTCACAACTAAGAAATCCCACAACCCATTGATATTCTCCTACAACTATCCTCATGTTCCACCAACTCTCTTCCTCTTGACCTACCTGGACCAATGAATGTACCCCTTCACTAATATCAGTCCCTCGAGCATCCCATACATTTATTAGAGTCGTTATGGCACAGGTAACTGTGAATCTCTCAACTATGAACTCAAGCGAGCTTGTTGCTAGGAAAAAGTACCGACAAACAATAGAAAACACTTGTTGTTACAATGCAACTCACACCGGGGTTAACTCATCATACCTGATAACTTGGCTCTTCAATATTCATCTCCAAAACACTCCAAAAACACTCCAACGTGCTCCAGAATTCTCCCTCCATGGATTTTCTAGCTCCAAGATCTCTTTCTCTCAAATTGTTTTTGATGCACCAAAAACTAATTGCGTAACAATTGTTGTATCTACCCATAAAAATTTCTTGTCCTTTGGCTTTCTTGTTTGATTCACAAAATTACCCAAGATGATTGTACTCAACTGCCCATTCTCCCAATAACTATGGGATGTGACTTTTTATAGCCACCCTCTTACATGCATTCAATGGTTGCCTTTGGGAACACTCAATGAGAAAGTAGAGTTTAATACATAGTCATAATAAAATTCAGGAATGTGGGCGAATAATTAGACATGGGTAATTCCACTTTGGACCCGTATTGACCATTATCCTAGACTCTTCCCTCTCTTGTTTATTAATTCATCCCCTATCTCTTTCAATGTTCCCTTAGTAGTTGGCATCACATTTTATTATTAAAACATAAGAATACAATTCACATATTGCATCGCTTAGTCGTAGCGACATATTATATCTACATTAAGCATTAATTAAACTACAGATTATAGTGGGTATTTTACATTTCCCCTCCCCTACAATTGTTCTCCATACTCGATGCACACCATGTCGATATACATATATGCAATTTTACATAACAATACTTGGAAAATAAATTCTACACTTTCACAACTCCAACAACAATTCGAACCATAATCTCATGTTCCTCTGAACTCATCGACCTAAGGAATTCACCATTCATTTATCATGGATAATACAAGGAATGTGCCATTCATTTATCATGATTAACTCTAGGAATGAGTCATATGTTTTATTAGGGTCCCCAACGCAGTTGGATAGAACTGTGAGATGTGGTTCTAGAACTGACTGCTCAAAATGGAGTCTTACATTATGTTTTATTAAAAATTGTCAACAATTTATGGGTATTCTTCCTGCATATTTTCTTCATGCTCCAATGTATCATCTTCAGTATCATAGCAAGTCCATTGAACTTTTACTAGCCCTATGACCTTGTTCTTGATAGCTTTGACTTTTTGATCTAGTATGTGTACTCTTTCCACCTTGAAATACCATTCGTGCTTCACCTAGATCACATTCCAATCAATTATGTTGTTAGGATCACAAATATATTTCTTTAATAATAACAAATTAAATACATTATGAACTCTCATGGATGCAGAAAATGATAAGATGTATGAAATTAGGCATATCTTTTCTAATATTTCAAAAGGTCCACAATATCTTGTTGTTAACTTTGGCAACTTCGTAATATTAGCGAACTTCTATTTTATTTCACTTTTAAGAACACATTCTCACCAAATTTCAAATATCTAAACACTATATTCTTGTGTTCATAACTTTTCTACCTATCCCACACAACTTTTAAATTATGCTTGATCGTTTCCATCTACTTTTCCATTTCCTTTAACAAATCTGGCCCAACAAATTCTCTTCCTGTTGGATTATCCAAAATCACGGGCGTGTTACACTTTCTTCCATACAATGCTTCAAATGAATTCATTTTCAATGAGGCTTGATACCCATTATTATAAGAAAATTCAACTAAATGAATACAATCTTCTCACCTTGATGTATGGCCCATCACATACATTCTAAGCATGTCCTCAATTTTTTTTTTAGTCCTTTATATTTTCCCATCAGAATCTAGGTGATATGTTGTACTGAGAATTAGATTTGTCCCAAATCCTTTGAAAAAACATTTCCAAAAATTCAAAGTAAAATTTGGATCTCTGTCTGAAACTATTTCCTTAGGCACCCCATGTATCCTGGCAATTTCTTCCATATAAATTTCTACAATATTTTTTCCTTGTGTTTCATCGTCACTGGAATGAAATGTGTTGTCTTAGTCAATTTATTTTCCACCACCATCATCGAATCATGTTTCTTCATTATTCCAAGAATATTTGTAATAAAATCAACTGCCACAACTTTCTACTTCCATTCTGGAATGGGAAATGGTTGTAATAAACCTGCTAGATGCATATGCTCAGTCTTCATTTTCTAGAATTCTAGACATTTGACTGTGAAATTAGCCACTTCTTTCTTCATTCCCAACCAAAAAATGTTAGAATTAAAGAGATGTTCTCATTTTTCCATAGACAGTATAGCAATATTTTCACCCAACCATAGGCATAGACCCATCCCCGAGCACCTTTAACCTTGAGAGACATAATAATTTAGGAAGAATATCTTAAAACCAATAGCCAACCAAGGTATCCTTTCTCTCTCCAAGGATAGCATACCAAAGAGAAACTCCAAACCATAACCAAAACCCAAAATCTTAGTTGTAATAGTTGCAGCTGCATTCTCTCTCCAAACTTGTGCACCACTAGTATTTATGCAGTTGTGAGAGTCTGAATGACAAATGAGCTCTAGATCCCTCTTATTTATATTTCTCATTTTCACCTGTCTAGGCCAACTTCTTATTTTATAGTTTAACACTTATATATTAATTTTTTTATTGAGTTGACATGTCTTCTAGGGTTTCTACACTTATGTTTAGGGTTTCTCTTACTTCCCATAATATTCTAGTCTTGTCAAATGTTAAACATAGAGGTTACTACCTCCTACAACTACCATAATATCAACACTCCCTCCTAGCTAGGGATGTATAAAGGAAATTTTCTTGAGAACAAACAAATCATTCAACCAGTAGCATCATCATAGCCACACATGCTAACTCATGATCACATAGATCAAATCACGAACAACATCATCACTATCAGTATCATATGATAGAATGAACTTCATCATCTCTCGAAGCAATACTCCATATGAGTAGTCGATCATGATGATGAATAAGTAACTCACTCCATAGAGTGCTACAAGAACCATTCTTCTAATCTAGACATATGTCCTAGAAGAATAACTATTCCAACATATGCTAAAATCCACGCCATGGGATACAAGGACTATTCTTCTAATCCAGACATACATCCTAGAAGAAAGACTATCTTGGACCAATTTTCCTCCAACCACTATTGTCAACTCAGGGAAAATTGTTTGTCTTGTACTAATATCTCCATTCTGGTCACTACTGTGAACTCAAGGAGAGACCATTCTTCTAATCTAGAAATAAATCCTAGAAGAATAGTTTTCCATGGTAAATCAATAATCTTTCAACCTGGACCATTCTCCACCTAGATTATGTATGTCCATAAACACAATGACTATCCATCTACATGGAAATTATCTCCAATACTATTGGTAGTCTCTATGGAAATTAGAAGAATTCCATTCAATAGAACACAAATTTGTCTATCCATAATAGTACACAACCACTCCTCGTAGCATAAGACTACTAACTAGTGACACATAGTCACTCTCAGTGGAAAAAAAAAACAACAGTAGCATACAACTACTATCCAGAGACATACAGTCTCCACAACAATCATATCATTTGATATCAACCTGCATAAAAAATATCATGATACAAAATGAGTCATCTGGGCCATTCCTCCACTCACATCTGTGAGATCTGGAAGATAATTTTCCCTCAGAAAGTAAAAACATCAACCATGGGATATCCAGACTATTCTTCGCAATAATAGATGAATAATTTCCATGATTTGTGATCCTGGATCATTCACCTAACTGGGCCATTCCTTCGGCACTAATCGTAGTGCAACCTGGAGAGAATGAGTCTCCCCTAGGGAATGCATGTCCTTGATTGTTGGACCTGGACCATTCACCTAAATGGGTTATTCTTCAAACACTAATTACAATGCAACCTCAAGATAATGAGTCTTCCATAGGGAATGATTGTCCATACCATTTCCTAATGGAAATGATTATCATGCACCAACCTCCTATAATGGACCATTCTTTGAAACTGCTCATAACTGTGAATTTCGAAAGAATGACTTCCCAGAGAGGAGAACCATTCTTATTGACCACCACTCATAGTGACTCCCAAGAAGAATGATTGTTGTAGACCATTACCCACACTAGAAAAAAGGGGAATCGTTTTCTATGGTACATCAACAATCTATCAAACCATTTTCATTACAAAAATGACTATCCAATCTAGACCATTTTCCGAACTAGAAAATGAATATCTGACAGAAATCTCAAACCACTTTCCGGACTGGAAAGGAACTTCCCAAACTAGACCATTTTTCAAACTCAAAAATGATTGTCCATAAATCAATAACATATGAGTGCTCCCTCCTAACCTGGGAGTAATCTATTCCTTTTCTAATCAGGAAGTCATCTCCATGAGTACCAACTTGTCCATTAAGTACACAACATTTTCATGTTGGACAGAGGATTTACCAAAATATCTTCTATTTTCTCATCTATGGGGATATACTCGAGAAGCACTTCTCCCCTCTGGACTTTATCACTGAGAAAATAATTCTTCATCTCAATGTTATTCTACCTATCATGGAACACTTGGTTCTTTGAAAGCTTCACGGAACTCTAATCATCACAATATATCATGGTTGAATCCAACATCTGATCAAACAGTCCAAAAACTAGCTTAAGGAGCCACAATGCTTTCATACAAGCATCACAAGCTGCAATATACTCTAATTCTACAATGTTGAGTGCAACAAACTTTTGTTTCCTACTATCCCATGATACTGTGGAAAATATCAAACCGAAACATATCCAAGTAGCACTTCTTCTATCATCTGCACTCCCTGTCCGATCTGAATCGATAAATCCACGTAGTTGTATATCATAACTCAAACGTCCCACAAAGAAAATATCCAGTTGAGTATTCTCCAAATACAATAACATTCCAATCAATTGTCGATATAGAGATGGGTCTACTGGATTAGAGTCTCTCAACTTCTTCAAATATGTCCTCAGGGGACTTTTCCATGGATTTGAAATCCATCATCCCAAAATTTTGAAGAACCATTTCAATATACTTCCTTTGTCATAGAAAGTTTTCACCATTCTTTTGTTGTACATGAGAGGCTCTACACCAAGTTTTCTTGAATCCACACAAGGTATTCTTTCATCTGCATACAAGGGTCTCTTTCTGGTATACCTCAAAACCTTGAGGTTCCTCTACATACACTTAATCTTCAATTAATTTGTTTGAGAAGAAGAGTATTTACATTCATCTGATGTAAACTACAACCCATGGAAACTGAAGGAGATATAATGGCTCAGATAGAGGTATGTCTAGTTATTGGAACCCTCTAGTCGTGACTCTTTCCTTGTATCTATCAATGCTTAAGTATTTTTCACAATTTCTCACATACATTGTTCTTCATCATAACTTCCTTCCATTCCTTCTGCTTGACTTCTTCTAGTGGGTTCAAACTGATTCAATTGGTTGTTCTGGCGTTTCCTTCTTTCTTGGAATCTTCATGGTTTTCCTCATGTTTCTCTTCAATGTTGGATTCCATGGAATCATCTATAGATTACATGTCCTTCTTTATTGAAGCCTCCAACTTTTTCCTTCCGCCATAGGAACATATATGTAGATGGACAACGAAGGATATTCAAGGATTGTTTTCAAAGAAGACTTCTTCTAGAGTCAAACTGAACACGTGTTGCTTATCATGGTTTCTACTTATAATAAAGAACATGGACATATACTTCATGCTATTGATGGGTTTTTCAATGGATAACATTGTTGGAGATTATCTCCCTCCTAAACCCTACTTCATGCCTGAATGAGAAATATGCATGCTCTTCTTTTAGAAATTTGTGATCATCTCCCTCCACCTGAGAGAGTCCATGTTTTCGTGTCTTGCATCTCTCTTTGTTTTATGCAAAGTCTCACAAGCCGTTTCTGATTTATTTTTTATTCTTGACTTCCTTCGAGTCTGACTCCTCTGAGTCTCTTTAAGTTTGTTTATATCTATTCATATTGTTTCCCATCTACCAGTTGTGTCATCCTTCTAAAACTTCTTCTATGAAAGCTTCCATAAGGATTGTTCATCAAACATATTTCACAAGGGTACCTTCCTGGAACAAGAACAACAAGAGAAAACAAGAAATGTATATCTAGAGGAGATGTTAATCCATCTTGTGAACACGTATAATAGGCATCTATATAAATAATATTCATATGCATTCAAGTATTCATTACACCATAAAACCTTTCAAATATTGCTTTCTCAATTTTTAATGTAGCAACTATCACCCTTGATATATACAAATTTGAAGCTTAACAATTTAATCAAACCTCAAACCTGAAGCCTCACTTGCTATGGAGGGTGTGCTTGTTCTTATGAATGCACTGAATCCAAGATTACAACTTGGACAATGTCTCTAGTACTTTCCCTATAAACACACTCATGTTTTTCTAGATGATATAACCTAGATAACATACAAAAGTGCATACCGTTGAAATCTTGTAGCATCATCCAACTTGTCTTCCAATATGAAACTAGATACCATCTTGATAAGAAGACATTAGAAATTGAATTGGAAGATTCAATGGTTAGAATAAGATAGAAACTCTAAAATTTCAACTTTGACCAAAAAAACATTTTGACCATAAGTCAACCTTTGACTTTGACTTTGACGAGTCAACCTTTGACTTTGATCACTCAACTTTTGACTTTGACCAGTCAAAGTTTGACTTTAACTTTGACCAAAAATTCAAACCTAATGTTTTTTCTAGCTAAGGTACCAAGAGGTGCACTAGGCTAGGGTGCACTAGGATGTCAAGGAATTAGGTCAAAATTTTCATCATAAGTGCCCGAACATAAGGGTTAGGGTTTGTTGCAGTTTCATAATCAGAAAACCTAGTTGCACTTATAAATAGTGCCATAATGAGTTTAACAAATAAATTCCCAATCGATCTTCCTATGGTTAGACTGTATAAATATAGTGTGGGCCCATAACCTGTTAAAATTAAAGATATGTGCTCATTTTTCCATAGACAATAAAGCAATATTTTCACCCAACCATAGGCATGTAGCCACCTTTAAGAACCTTTAACCTTGATAGATAGAATAATTCTGGAAGTAGATATTAAAACCAACAGCCAACCAAGGTAGTGTATCTCTCTCCAAGGATACCATACCAAACAGAAAGTCCAAACAACAACCAAAGACCAAAATCCCAGTTGCAGTAGTTGCATTTGCACTCCCTCTCCAAACTTGCACACCACTAGTATTTATGCAGTTGTGAGAGTGTGAATGACAAATGAGCTCTAGCGCTCTCTTATTTATTGTCGTGTTTGTCACCTGTCTAGGACGACTTCTTATTTTATAGGTTAACACTTAGATACTAATTATTTTATTGAGACAACATGTCTTCTAGGGTTTTTACACATATGTTTAGGGTAGCTCTTGCTTTCCAGAATATTCTAGTCTCGTCAAATGTTACACATAGAGGTTAATACCTCCCACAACTACCATCGTATCAATAAAAATATTGGATTACTACAACTATAATTGTTTTATGATATCATGAATGTATAACATATGGCACATTGTTCATTTCCTTTAGCAATTAATTTTTCAGCTCATTGGAATTTAATACATATACTTTTCCTTTGTACATGAGAATTCCATCTTCTTTCATCTCATAATAATTAAATTTCTACTCAAAATTTCCTTGTTTTAATCTTTATTTTCTTCTCTAATAGTATTGATTTGAATTTGTTGTTGCAATGATTTGATATTTAATATCAATCATGTACATGTTTATGGATGCAATATGCACTTCTTGAGCTCTTCTACTGAGTGCATCATCCACTTGATTTATGTTTCCTTTTATATTATTAATTTCAAAGTCATATTCACTTAGAAATTCCATCCATCTAGTTGGTCTGGTATTTAATGTTGGCTATCCAAACAAATGCTTTAGAACACAATGGTTTGTCCCGAGATCAATTTTTTTCCCCACAAGGTAATGTCTCCGCATTTTTAATTCGTGTATAAATGTTTCTAACTCCATGTAATGGGTAGCATAATTCCTCTCATGGTATTTTAATTTTCTCCATTCATAGCATACCACATGATCCTTTTGAATGATAACTCTACCAATCCCTTCCATGCATGGATTCATGCACACTGCAAAGTCTTCATTTGTATATGCAATCTTCAACATTAATGCACTTGCCAATATGTATTTCATATATTGAAATCTCTCTTCACATTTGTAACTTAATGCAAACCCCCCCTTAGGGCTCATGTAACCTCTTGGTCTAAGACCAAAATACAAAAGAGGCAAAGTGTCTCTTCAGTCCTCACAGAACCCTTAAAATTATTACCACAAGACTTTTCTTCTCCTACTACACGAAAATTCATGTTTGTGAGGGTCTTCTTACTCTAGTGAAATCGTGTATGTTACCTTGAGCCTAAAAACCCGTGCTTAAATTTTGGAAAGCGATAACTGCAGTGCTCCAAAACTTCATGGCTTTAGAATATTTACCAACAACACACACCAATTCTCCCGAATAGCCGAACTGGAAAACTCGCGAAGAGTTCAGGGATCAACGGTCCACACTCTTTGTCAGATCTATGGCTAAAAGGAACTCTAGGGCTTCGAACTTTGGGACTTTCTACAATTCCAACAAACAATACCTCTGAACTAGCGAAGGGTTGAAATCCCCAGATATGATGGTCCTCGTTCACTCATCAACAAATGGTCACGATTGACTTTGGGCTTAGGGACTTTTCACACCAAAACAACTTTCTCCCACAACCTTCCAGATAGTCGAATTTTGAATACTCGTAAATCGACAGACACGTGTACCCAATAATTGACAATCACGATTTACTCCATAATTCAGGACTTCAAGGAATTGTCCACTACATGCAACAACAACCAATTTCTCTTGGAGTGTTTAATCGTCGAACCACTTGAAGATCCAATGACTTGCACTCACCCTCCTGATCTACGGTGCATATTCACTACGGGACTTTGGAGCTTCATGGATCTTTCCTCACTTACAACAATAACTTAAAAAATTTCAGAGAAATGAAGTCTGAAGGAATTGGGATCTTAACAACAGTGTTCCTTCTCTTTCATCCAATGGTTGTGAGGGATTTTGATATCTCTGGAATAGATATCATCCACTCACCTAAAAAAAAATTGATTTTTCCTGTTGAGGACTTATTCTCACTATCGCTCTTCATATTTGTCACTTGAATGACTAGAACTTTCGAGCACACCTTGTGCTTCCCTCCTGATATTGGGACTTGGAAAAGTCACATGCGTACTCCTTGCGCTATATCTCCTTTGAGATTTATCAACACTTAACAAAGTGTTGACTCTGTGCACTCTTTTCACTAGTCTCCCCTCTGAGATTTTATACTCCTATGAGTATAGGTGCACTCCTCGCACTTTCTCTACGTAATATTATGCTATCTGTCATGAGCTATTTGAACCTATAGATGGTTTGGAATCTACACTCATTATGTGGCCATTATGCACTCCTTCCATCAATATTTAAAAAGACAAACAATTGAAACTTATATTAACACTAAGGATTCATTAAACCAACCATTTAGATGCACACATACACAAACACAGAGATGAATAACATAAAATTTACCTAATTACTAAAAGATAAGCAATCTATGAAATTGAAAGCAATTATCCTCTTCTATAATCCTTTAGCAAATATTTAAAAGGATTTCAACTACCTTCAATTGCTTTCATATTCTTTTTCAAGCTAACAACAACAACAACGACCTCTCTTTAGGAATAGATTGCATTTATTTATACATGAAGGGGCTTCTCGAGCCTTCCCTCCAGACTATTCTAGTGATTTCATACCACAATTAAAGAATCCTACCACTAGGCTTATTACAATAAATGAATAATTGCAATATAGATATGATTGGGCACTCAAAATATGTACAATCCTATAGGAATTAAAGGAAATTACAACCTCCTATAGCACATACAACGGCTCTAGCTTCAAGATCTCATGGGATATTTAATTGCAAAGTTTTCAAAATTTAAAATGACGCACCCTTCTTGGTATCCAAACCAATTAAGTGTGTTGCACTGGATGTTTAGTTGTTCTCCACCTTTCCTCATTAAATGATGATGATGATGCTCTTGCATTATAATTCCATTCAAAGTTCACTCCCTTATTTTGCAAAGAAGTGATTGGACTTGCAATCTTTGAGAATCCTTTTATTAATATTTGTTAATAAATGGTGAGACCCATAAATGATTTTACCTATGTCACATTGTTTGGCACTGGTCATCCTCTAACGGACTTTATCTTCTTAGGATCAACTTATATCCCTTCTACCGAAATTATATAACCCAACTAGTGAATCCTCTTTTGATAAAATATGTACTTACTTAACATACAATTTATGCTCTCTTAAAACTTGAAAAAACATTATTAATGTTTCTCATGTTCCTCTTCTGACTTAGTGTAGATGTGTATATCATCTAGGAACACAATTACAAACTTGTCCAAGTACTCCCTGAACACTCCATTCATCAGGAACATAAAAATTGTTGGTGCATTAGATAGTCCAAATGACACTGTCATGAATTCATAATGACCATATATTTTTTTGAATTTTTAATTGATAATATATTCTTCCTTTATCCTCACTTGATGATAATTTGATCTCAAGTCAATCTTGTAAAATATTTTTTCACCTTTTAGCTCATCAAAAAAATCATTAATGCTTGGAAAATGATATTTATTCTTTATGGTGACCTTTTTAAGATTCTTGAAATCAATACAAAGCCTCAAGTTTACATCTTTATTCTTTACAAAAAGAACTGGGTCTCCCCAAGGTGACACACTTGGAAGTATATAGCCCTTCTTTAACAATTCTTCAAGCTGCATCTGCAACTATTTTAATTATGGTGTGCCCAATCTCTATGATGTCTTGGAAACTGGGGAAACTCCTAACACTAAATTAATAGACAAATCAATGTTTCTCTTTGGTGGAAATCCTGAGATATCCCTAAAACCATATTCAAAATCCCTCAAGACTAGAAATTCTTCATTGATTTTCACTTTATCTTTGGTTGTCTCTTCCATATGGGCTAAAACAATATTGCATCTATTCCTAAAACTTTTCTTCAACTGCATAGCTGAAATCTCTCTAACAACTACAACTCTTGGAATGCCTTGAATCTTGGCTTGCTTCCCTTCTTCATCAAGAGATTTGATTTTCTTGTTCTCACAGTCTAGGACAAAATGGTATTTTTCCAGCCAATCCATACCAATTAGAAAATCATATGAGACGAAAGTTATAATGTTTACATATACCTTTGGACTTAGTCCATTTATGTCCATTGGACAATCCTTAACTAGCTCATTGGTTTTCCTCTTAGCCCTTGTGGCTAAATGAACTAACCGTGATTTCTTATGCTTACTCCTTTGTAAGTGAAATATTTCAAGAATTCTAGCATTTATGTAATTATGGCTAGTTGCATAATTAATTAAAATTGTTAAGGTATGATTATCAATCTTACCTTCTACTTCAATAATGGGGGGTTGATATTCTTCTTCCCTGTTATCCAAAGTTGCATAAATCCTTGGCATGTTTCCTCCCATGTCTTCTGATGTTTCAACCTCCTTACTTTTTTGGAAAGTCCTCATTCTTTATCCTTTGTGAGGGTAGTCCTGATATAATTTATTTCCCTCACATCCCCAACATTGCACTGGATACTACCTTGGCATTTTCCCAAATGAATCTACAGTTGCGCCCATTTTGGGATGACTGACCTTACTTATTTTCTTGGGAATTATTCTTGAAAAAAGGTGTCCTAGAAAATTTCTTCCTCTAATCCTTTTTCCCTTTCTTTTTGTCATTCCAAGCTTTCTGGAAAACCAGTTTTCCTCTTCTTTGGTCATAAATATTCTTGTCTCTCCTTATCTCCTCCTCCAACGTTTTGGGTTTATTATATTGTATCTTATCACTATAGAAAGAAGGTAATCGACTTATACATCTTTGTATGTTGACCTTCTCATCATTTTTGAAGTATACATACTTCAGTAATTCAAATAACATCTTCTCATATTCGTCCATTGACATGGTTCCCAACTTTAGTTCAAAGAAATATTTTATATTTCTTTCATAATAATTCTCACAAAAATATTTCTCCTGGAAACATCCTTTGAACTTCCTCCATGAGATCCTCTTCTCACCAAGGTGATTGGATTCCTTAATCTGATACCACCACATGGTTTCCTTTCCTTTCAAGTGGTAGGTTGAAATTATATCTTCTACCCTTGAGGGGTAATCAAGAAGATGGAAATATTTCTTCATTTCCAATATTTAGGCCACACCTTCTCCTTTTCTATGCTCACCATTGAAATTTTATGGCTTAATTTTACAGATATCACATTGTAAGATATCTTCCTTAGGCCTTCTCCTTTTGCTCCAGATAGGATACATACTTGGGATGATCCATATCCCTAAACATGCACGAGTTATTCTAGTGGATTCCTTGGAGAATAATGGTGCATTCACATTCTTCATGACTTCTTTTCATTCCCATGATCATCCCTTTTACTATGGGATCTAGATGCAGTCACTTTTCTAACTCTAGATGTTTTCTTGGTCCCAGAGTATTTGTTAACTTACGTAACATATTCAAAATTTAAATTATCTCTTCTTGATCCTTCATAATCCTTTCATTAGAATCTCTATAGCTCTGCACTTTTCTATGTAGGATTCTCATAGTTACAGAATCATGTCTGTTTCTTCTCCCATTAGACTCTCTCTTGGAATTGCCTATGCTAACATGAATACCTTTGATATCCTCCTGATTTCTATAATATACATGAGAATATTTCATGACTTCAATCCTCATATAAGATCCAAATTTTCTTTCCTATACCTCTAATTCTGCAAGAAATGTGTATGTAATAATTATTGTTAGAACATGCATAGCATAAAACATTTAATCAATTAGAATATCAGTTACTCTTTATCAAAATTTATGAAGGAAAAAATTCACCAAATCAAAATATTATTCCTTATATTCATTCCTCTCTAAAATATATTTCCAATGGATGTACCCATGCCTCAATCTGAGTGTTGAGCGAAAAGTTACAACATTTACATGCTGCAATTTGCACTCATTTACTGTTACATAAATATGTTTATTAATTTATGGAAAATTTTATTTTCCAAATAAAAATTATGGGTTTATATGTCTATTCCCCTCCTCAATATTTTTCTAGTGACTATTCATTTTCTCAATTTCGAGCTCCGAGATGAAAGTTATAGTTTGAAGAAATTTTTATTGTTTTACTCAATTTACCCTTGTATGCTACAGGTGTCTTATTTTTATTTCTCCACATTTTTACATACCCATATCCTAAATATAGTTCCATGGTTTTCTTCTATGCATCATATTATTTCCAGATATCTCTCCTATTCCCTAAATGGACTTATGATCAAGGATTTATTCCCTTTAGAAGTAATCTGACACTAAAATATTTCCCTTATTGTTTTGGCTGTAACTTTCTCATACGAGCTCTATTTTGAAAATAGATTAGCTTGTTGGAAATATCTCCCCAAGATATTTTATTTAATCTAAAAGGATTTTATGTGGTTCCTATGACACTTACAGTCTCAAAAATTAGAACTTCTCAAAACATTGTTTATCCCCTCAAAATTTCCCTGCAAGTTAACGACCTTCAAAAATATGACAAATTCAACAATTTCATATAAAATAGACTATTTTAATATTCTAACAACCATTTAAATATAATTTATTGATATCAAATTAGGTTTAATCTCAATCCTTGATTTGAGCTCCATCGACGCTCAACAATCAACACTTTCCTTTAGATGTGTGCAACATTTTACCCAAATTGTTGACTTCACTGTCGACCATTGGTCCATGCCCTTGAGAACTGATTCAATACACAATGATAAACCGACTGACCTAACCATCGATCGTTGGTATTCAACAATTTTCAATGGCGAATGAAACTCCTCACCAATTTGTCTTATGCCTAACCATCGACCCATCGATCATCGACCATTTCTCTTGGAAACCACTTCGAACACCTTGTTAAATCAATCAACCTGACCCTTGGTCATCGAACATGTTATCACATGCTAATTTGCATTAGTTTTTTCAAAGCATCTTGTCCTTGTGCTATCTTCCCACTCATATTTTAAAACATTTCAACTAGCTCCTTCAAGCTCCCATCAGCTAAATCCTTCACTCGACTGATGATCCAAAATAGTCATGTCCTCCATGAGTAAAAAATTGGAAAATATCCCAAACATATATCTATCCTTAATGCTTATATAAATCTCTCGATTCCATCACTTCCTTCATTTTTACCCTTATTATCATATTCTCGTTGAAAATTAAAAATACTCCTTTTATTAAGCTTAATCACCCCTATCGTATCCACAAAATCATGTGATAAGCCTCATATGCCCGAAGTCCTTACAAAATGGAAAAAATGGTTTGTTATTATTAATATAAATATTTTTATAGTAAAATATTTATATTAATATTTAACCCAATATTTAATTCACGACCTCACGTCAAATCATAGGCACGAATCATGAGCATTGTTTGATGAAAATGTTTATGGCTACTCTAGAGGGGAAATCAAGATTATGGTATGAAGGTTTAAAACCAGGTAGCTTATACTCTCTTAAGGATTTCCACATAACATTCTTTAAGCCTTATGGACAATCTAACCCTCCATTCTTGGTCTTTGAAGATTGTTGTGAATTTTTTGAACATTTCATTAAGTACCTTGAAAATGTTTTTGGTAATGAAGAGTGTATGAATGATGAAATCATAGAATCCCTTTATAAATATTCATCCCAACAACAAATAGTAGCCCCTCCTTTGGCTGAATATGAAGTTGATCAATAAATTGTTGTTAAAATGCATTTCCCTTCTCCTGAACTTGATGAAGATATTCAACAAGACAAAGTGTTTCAAAGTTGTCTTTCTTCCCTTGTGATTGATGTAGTTGTTCAAATTATAAGTGGCCTAGACATGGATGAGGATTCTAAAAATCCATCTATGGAAACTTCAAGCAATGAACAAACAAATGACATAGAGTTTCAGGAAAGCAACAAAACAATGTATACCACTTTTCAATCAGAAATAAAAAAAGATAATGAAGAGGCAATTGTTTTATTTGATTCCTTTGAAAATGATGGTTTTGAAAATGCCTCCATAGGAAATCTAGACTATGAAATAGTTTATGTTGTTAACTTTTTACATTTGCAAGAATATTATGAGAGGGAACTTATTTCCATTCATTCATTTGAAAGTCAAAATGGTAGTCCTCAAGCAAATTTCCAGAAGGTTAATAAAACCAAATCATAATTGTTTGATGAACACGAGGATCGCCTTGATGCACATAATATGGTTGTCATATTTGACTATGTTCAAGAATGTATGAATTCTTTTGTTGATATGGATGGAAGAGTAGACAAACCTATTGCTACCATTGCATTTGAAAATGTTCTCATAACTGAAGAAATAGAGAAAGAACAACAAACACTTATGAAAGAGGCTTGTATTTATGTTTTTGTTCATCAAGAAGAAATGATTTTTCATGGTTTTAAAGATCCTATGGCCATCCTATTATAGTCATCAGTGAAGGAGGAATGTGTTTCATTCATAAGCTTAGATTTTGGATTCAATTTTTGTTTTCAACTGCCATCTTTTACATTTGTCTGCCTGCTTAAGAAAAATGTGAGCAAAGCACAATCGGGAAGCCAATTGCTTGATTGGTTGCATTGGCACTTTAGCATCACTTGATTGAGTATTCATTTCAAATTTTTTAGAGTATATAGGAGTGTGCAAATGAGCTTGTTTGTCAAGAAGTTTTCAGTTTGGGTTTTTAGCATTATGTACATTCAGATTGTAGTGGTGTATTTAGTGTTCAATTTTTAGTTGAGAGCAGTGTACAGACTTTGGTTTTCAGTGGATACTGGTGACTGGTAAGAGCAGGGTACACACATGTTTTGGGATCATTCCAATGGATCAGGCACTGTGTCTACGAGTTCTTTTCTACCACCCTGGGAGGATATAATCCCCATTGGAGCCAGTGCTATCACATGCTAATTTGAATTAGTTTTTCCAAAGCATCTTGTCCTTGTGCTATCTTTCCAATCAAATTTTAAATTTTTTTCACCATCTCCATCAAGCTCCCATCACGTAAATCCTTCACTCAACTGATCATCCAAAACTGTCATGTCCTCCATGAGTTAAAAATTGAAAAATATCCCAAACCTATATCTATCCCTAATTCTTATCTAAATCTCTTGGTTCCATCACTTCATTCTCTTTTACCCTTATTATCATATTCTCGTTGAAAATTAAAAATATTCCTTTTATTAAGCTTAAGCACCCTTATCTTATGCACAAAGTCATGTGATAAGCCTCTGACGTAGACCCCCGACCCTCTGTCCAAGATCCACACAGGATCATTCTAAATTCTCCTCGAACCAAAGAGACTCCTTTGGTTCCCTATTGGAAACTGCAACGAATCCGATCCACATGTCCTTCGTGAAAACCCTCCCCGCGCGATTTAGCACCAGGCGCGAGCCTTACATCTCTGTGTGACCACAACCGAGCCTTACGCAAGTGCCTTCGCAACTCGTCACTTAGTGAATCGAAGACCCTCAACTCCAAACCTCCGATACCCAATATGCGATATGGGTATGGATCCTTCCTCACTAGAGCCTCTATAAGAGACCACTAGCTAGGGCCTAACTCTAGCACCCCTCGCAACTCGAAACATCGTGAGTTGGAGTGTTGAGCCCTCGTGCTCCTCCTTTGCGAATTCCCAAGGAACGATAAGTCAACGATGTGTTTACCCCTTGCACCTTCTCCCAGATCCAACGACTATCGGTCCTTGGTGCTAGATCTGATGGTTCAAATCTATCCTCCTTGCGCTCTCTCCTTCTGTGTGCGTCTGGACATAGATTCAACGGTCCATATCTTCTCCTCTCAGTACCGATCCAATGACTACTGTTTCTCCTTCCTCAGTACATGCTCTCTCCAAGACTTGGAATATTTTGAATGCTTAAAAGGATGAAACCTTTTTTATTTATCCCGCGAGTCCACGACCTTTAGTCTCACCTATGTTACTGAAAAATATGCCCTCCTGAGATTTTTTTTTCACTCTAGAACCCCAAAAAGGTTTCTCTACCTTTGCACTCCTTACAGGGTCCCTGCACACAACTGTGGTATCCGTCCTGAGCTTTTCCTTCTTGGACCTCTAAGTGTCTTTGTTCCATTCTCTCCTTTCAAAGGGGAATTTTGATGCCCTCTGGAAACCTCCTTCTTAAGCATGCTTTACTGAGCCTGCAGGGTGTTCAGTAACCCTGTGAGTGTCTTCCTTATGACGCTTCTCTTATTTCAAAACTCGAAAGAGAGTTCTTCTCAGTGCACTCCTTGCACTTGCTCGATGCCCTTCTAGCAGAGCTTCTACAAAATATTTAGTGACTTGAAATAGAGTTCCTTCTGTGCACCCTGTCCATCCACTCAATGCCCTCTTGGATGAGTCTCACAGAATTCTCAGAAATTCTATCTATCCTATGCCCTCCTATGCATAGTTCTTCCTTCAAGGTATTTAGCAACCTTGAGGCCTCCTCCTTGAGTCAATGACTTCCTCTGGTGCACCCTCCTGGAACGTCTTTATCTAAAATTCTATAGAATTTAGAAGTGCACTCATGCACTGGTTTTTCAGAGGCCGCAGTACTCTGTCATGCCCTCTTGCACGAAACCTCCAAGAACCCAAACCTGAAATCAAAGAACTTTGAATAGATAATGAAATCTACCTATCCCTGCAAATGCACATCTAACATTAATCTACAACATGTCATAAACACATAAAGACATTCATCAACATACACAGAATAACATGCAGGAAAAACTGCTCTGATTGTATTAATCAAGAATGCCTGATTACAATGTGTTCAAGCTCAAACTACAACAGAGTCACATCTTCCTCTCTTCTCTAACCTATTCTTTGTTCTACTCTTCCTCTCTATGGACTCGTCCTCTCTATCGACTCATCCTATAGATACAAAGGATCTTCTTTTTACAAAATGGGGCTCCTCGAGCTCTACCCTCCATCTCACCAACTCTCATTAATTACAATGAATTACATTGAATGGCTATATAGTTCGAATCGGATCTAGATCTCAGCCCTACAACCATTAAATATGGTTTCTAATCATATCTTGTGCACATGCATGGCTTTGGCTCTTCGTCCTTACAAACATTTAATACAATTTTTCAAAATTTGAAAAATGAGAGGGTTGTGCCTCTCTCCTTCCATTGAATGTGTGCTTGATGTGTTAGCTAGTTGGCACATAACTGTCTTGGAGAAATGCTCCTGCATCATACTCCTCAGCTGAAAAAATCATGAGCTCCTTCTCATGAGCTTCCCAACACTGCTGTTGAAATCCACCTAGATACCAAACAGTTCTCTGGAGTTGTCCATTTGCTCCACTGCTTCACTGCTGCTATTGTATTTGTTTCCCTATTGCTATGGCAGGTCCCATGCTATTCATCTTCCTTTTGCTAACCACTTCTGCTAATCTAATCATCATCCTTCTGACCTCCTCAATTATCTCATCCAGCCGCTCCCATGGTTGGCTCTCCTTTTGCAGCTTACTCCATTGGACTTCTTCCCTACAAATGGGTAAATCAACTAGATCTCCCATGCCATCTTCTTCCTCTCTTGTGGCATTGAGTTGCCACTCTGCTGAAGACTCCAATTCTGCATTACTTTTACCTTTTGACAGATTTTCTTCTGCCATTTCTCCTAATGGTGCATCTCCATCTTCCTCCAGCTGCTCCTCAAATTGTAATTTTCCTTCATCTGTTGTTGCATGCCTCGACATTGCAGTTATCATCTATTCAACTCCCTAGATGAAATTTCTGAGCGATTCCTCAGAATGCTCATCTGCTAACATCTAGATGACTGTCTTCTCTCAACAGTCATCTACTGGTTCTGGATTTTTCAACCAATCCTCCATCATTTCTAACTCCTTCTCCCATGGAGTGAGCATCTCAACTGTGTGCTCCTCTTCTTTTCCTTAGGCATCTTCTGACATCTGCTCCATCTCTTTGACAGTCTCTGATGGTTTTCATTTCTTTCTTGTACCTGCATCATAGACACAGTTAATTTTAAAATCATCTGGCCCCATGGCCTCCTTCTCATATTCTTGTTGCACTATACCCTCATGTGCAATGCTTGTATTATCCTCTACTGGACTATTTGGCAGGAATACATGAATTCCCCCAATCATCAGAATGATTTTCTAATCTTTCTACTCTGTCAACTCCTCTCATTGATTTGAACTCACCTCTGAATTCATGATACTTTCAAACAGTTTCAACTTCTCTCCCTTGCCCTCCTGGCAATATGGGATTTCCCCTCTACCCTCCTGGCAGTCTTTGAGATCCTCCAGTGATCTCATCTCATTGCCCACCTGGCAATTTGAACTTTCAGCACCGCCCTCCTGGCAGTATACGAGACCTTCACTTGATCTCTTTCTATTTCCAACCTAGCAATTTGAAAGTCCATCTTTGCCCACTTGGCAGTCTATGAGATCTCTACCCGATCTCTCCTCTTCATCATCACTAATATTTCTCCCAGTTTTTGGTTCACAGGAATGAACCATCTATTCTATGGCCCTGAGGATTTTCACATACCTCATCCATTCCTTCAATAGCCTTCGCTGTCTTCGGGACAACAATTTCTTGACTGGCCACTTTGCTTTCCTTTTCATGGGGCATTCATATACCCAATGCGGCTTTGCGTCCTGCTGCATCCGCAGTGCAAGATCTTACATTCTCGCCCTTATCTTAGCAAGTTCTTTATCCATCACATCTTTTCTCTGTTGTTGGTGGTTCTTCTTTCCACCGCGTCCATGGCCTTTAGTAGCCATCTTCTTGTTCCTGTCTTCCCTCCTGGAAAACTTGTTGTTGTCACTCTACAACTGTGAGTGCTTCCATCCTTTCCTACAGTCCTCCTGACTGTCTATTGACTGTTGCACACCTTGCAACAATCATCACAAAGCTTCAAAACTCTGTCTTCCTTTTCCTCTAGCTCCCTTTGCCTGCAATATACAGACAAAACCAAGCTCTGATACCACAACTGACGCAGACCCCCGACCCTCTATCCGAGATCCGCACAGGATAGTTCTAAATTCTCCTCGAACCGAAGTGGCTCCTTTGGTTCCCTACTGGAATCTTCAATAAATCCGATCCATAGGTCCTTCATGAAAACCCGCCCTGCACGATTTAACACCAGGCACGAGCCTTACCTCTCCGTGTGACCACAACCGGGCCTTAGTGCAAGTGCCTTCACAACTCGTGACTTAGTGAGTCGAATACCCTCGACTCCAAACCTCTGATACCCGAGATGCGATACGGGTATGGTTCCTTCCTCACTAGAACCTCTACAAGTCACCACTCGCTAGGGCCTAACTCTAGCACCCCTCGCAACTCGCAACTTCGTGAGTTGGAGTGTTCAACCCTCGTGCTCCTCCTTTGCGAATACACGAGGCACGATAAGTCAATGATGGGTTGACCCCTTCCAAAATGACACGTGTATGCCACCTATCGCCTACTTTCACCTTTTTCAGTGCGCTCTATGTTTGTGCCACCTGTCAACCATCTGGTCCCCACCTAACGGATGTAACAGGTGTTCGTACGAGCCCTCAGCACTTTCCACTTCTCAACTTTAGCGATCAAGGTGAAACTCTTTCACCCTCTGAAACCCCGATACACAATGTAGCAAGATGCCAAATCTCATGGCTCTCGTTCCTCCTGGATCGACGGTTCAGATCGAATCGCAATCTCGTGACTCGGGGGTTTGAAGCGTAAAGAACTCTACCTCCCCACTCGTGATACCCGAATTCGTGAGATGATCCAGATCTATACCACCTGTCCTCCAAGATGGATGGTATTGAAGCTTTCGGGACTTTAACGAGTCCTCTTCCTTTTGCTGTTATGAGGTTTAAACCTCGCGCACCTTTTCTAGATCCGACGACTCACGACAACTTGGCACTTCTTTCCCGAAGTTTCTATCATCCATTATACCCTTCTGTGCAGCTTCCCAGGGACTTAAAACCCCTCGCACCTTCTCCCAGATCCTACGACTATCGGTCCTTGGTGCTAGATCTGACGGTTCAGATCTATCCTCCTTGCGCTCTCTCCTCCTGTGTGCATCTAGACGTAGATTCAACAGTCCAGATCTTCTCCTCTGGGTACTGATCCAATGGCTACTATTGCTCCTTCCTGAGCACATGCTCTCTCCGAGCCTTGGAAGATTTCTAATGCTTCAAAGTATGAAACCTTTTTTCTTTATCCCACGAGTCCACGACCTTTAGTCTTGCCTGTGTTACTCAAAACTCTTCCCTCCTGATATTTTTTTTTCACTCTGGAACCCCAAAAAGGTTTCTCGACCTCTGCACTCCTTATAGGGTCCCTACACATAATTGTCCTATCTGTCCTGAGATTTTCCTTCTCAGAACTCTAAGTGTCTTTGTTCCCTTCTCTCCTTTCAAAGGGGAATTTTGATGCCCTCTGGCAACTTCCTGCTCAAGCACGCTTTGTTGAGCCTACAGGGTGTTCAGTAACCCTGTGAGTGTCTTCCTTGTGACACTTCTCTTATTTCATAACTCGAAAGACAGTTCTTCTTGGTGCACTCCTTGCACTTGCTCGATGCCCTTCTAGAAGAGCTTCTATAGAATCTTTAGTGACTCTGTCTTCTCACTGAACCCAAAATAGATTTCCTTCTGTGCACCCTATGCATCCACTCAATGCCCTCTTGGTAGAGTCTCACAGAATTCTCAGAAATTTTGTTTGTCTTGTGCCCTCCTCTGCACAGTTCTTCCTTCAGGGTATTCAGG
>ML835109.1:28111-42647 GCA_009831015.1 Picea engelmannii
GAGCGCTCCTCTCCAAAAATATCTTTTGAGTGGGTTTTCTACTAGCGAAACACTTGTACTTCTAGTAGACTGATTCCTCCTCTTCTTTGAGGTGTCCTAAGTGTCCTTGTCATGTTGTTGGAGGCATGACATAGGCAAGAAGGCAGTATGATGTTAGCAACACTTATACACTTGCGGTCAAGATGCAACACTTGCGACACTTGAAATGACGACACTTGCAACACTTGCGAAGTGAGTAATTTTGATGTGTAACAGCTGCTCCCATGGCTGGCTCATCTTTTGTAGCCTACTTCACTACACTTCCTCCCTACAAATGGGTAGATCAACTAGATCTTCGCTGCCATCTTCTTCCTCTCTTGTGGCATTGAGTTGCCACTATGCTGCAGACTCCAATTTTGCAGTACTTTTACCTTCTGACATATTTTCTTCTGCCATTTCTCCTAATGGTGCATCTCTAGCTTCCTCCAGCTGCTCCTCAGACTAGAATTTTCCTTCATCTGTCGCTGCATGCCTCGGCATTGCAATTATCATCTTTTCAGCTCCCTGGCCGAAATTTCTGAGTGATTCCTCAGAATGATCCTCTACTAACATCTACATGACTGTCTGCTCTCAACAATCATCTACTATTTTTGGATTGTTCAACCAATCCTCCAACATTTCTAACTCCTTCCATGGAGTGAGAATCTCAACTGTGTTCTCCTCTTCTTTTCCTTGGGCAAATTTTGACATCTATTCCATCTCTTTGACAATCTCTGATGCCTGTCATTCCTTTCTTGTACCTACATCATAGACACAGTTAATTTTAAAATCATTTGGCCCCATGGCCTCCTTCTCAGATTCTTGTTGCACTATACCCTCATGCGCAATGTGTGTATTAGCCTCTACTGGACTATTTGGCAGGAATACATGAATTCCCCCAATCATCATAATTTTTTTCTTATCTTTCTTCTCTGTCATCTCCTCTCGCTAATTTGAACTCACCTCTGAGTTCATGAGACTTTCAGACAGTCTCAACTACTCTCCCTTGCCCTCTTGGCAATATGGGATTTCCCCTCTGCCCTCCTAGCAGTCTATGAGATCCTCCAATGATCTCATCTCATTTCCCACCTGGCAATTTGAACTTTCAGCACCGACCTCCTGGTAGTATATGAGACCTTCACTTGATCTCTTTCTATTGTCAACCTGGCAATTTGAAAGTCCATCTCTTCTCACTTGGCAGTCTATGAAATCTCTGCCCGACCTCTCCACTTCATCATCACTGAGATTTATCCCAGCTTCTAGTTCACAAGCATGAACCATCTCCTTTGTTGCCCTGAGGCTTTTCACATACCTCAGCCATTCCTTCAATAGCATTCACTATCTTCGGGCCAACAATTTCTTTACTAGCCACTTTTCTTTCCTTTTCATGGGCCATTCATATACCCAATGCGGCTTTGCCTCCTGCTGCATCCGCAGTGCAAGCTCTTCCATTCTTTCCCTTATCTCAGCAAGTTCTTTATCCATCTCATATTTTCTCTGCTGCTAGTGGTTCTTCTTTCCACTGCATCCATGGCCTTCAATAGCCATCTTCCTGTTCCTGTCTACCCTCCTGGAAATTTTTTTATTGTCACTCTGCAACCGTGAGCACTTCCAACCTTTCCTACAGTTCTCCTGACTATCTATTGACTGTTGCACACCTTGCAACAATCATGACAGAGCTTCAACACTCTGTCTTCCTTTTCCACTGGCTCCCTCTGCCTGCAATATACAGACAAAATCAATCTCTAATACCAAAAATGACGTAGACCCCCGACCCTCTGTCCGAGATCCGCACAAGATCATTTTAAATTCTTCTCGAGCTGAAGCAGCTCGTTTTGTTCCCTGCTAGAACCTTCAATGAATCTGATCCACGGGTCCTTCATGAAAACTCGCCCTACGCGATTTAACACCAGGCACGAGCCTTACGTCTCCTTGCAACCACAACTGAGCCTTAGCACAAGTGCCTTCACAACTCACAACTTAGTGAGTTGAAGACCCTTGACTCTGAACCTCTGATACCTAAGATACGATACGGGTATGGCTCCTTCCTCGCCAGCGCCTCTACAAGCAACCACTGGCTAGAGCCTAACTCTAGCACCCCTCGCAACTCACAACTTGAAGTGTTGGAGTGTTGAGCCCTCGTGCTCCTCCTTTGTGAATTATCAAGCCATGATAAGTCAATAATGGGTTGACACCTTCCAAGATGATATGTGTACGCCACTTGTCGCCTACTTCTGCCATTTTCTGTGCGCTCTATGTTTGCGACACCTGTCAACCACACGGTCCCCACCTATCGGATGTGAAACATGTTCGCGTGAGCCCTCGGTGCTCATCACTTCATGACTTTAGCGATCAAGGTGCAACTCCTTCACCCTCCTAAACCCTGATACATGATGTAGTGAGATGCCAAATCTCACAGCTCTCCTTCCTCCTCGATCGATGGTTCAGGTCAATCGCAATCTCGCGACTCGGGGGTTTGAAGCATAAAGAAATTCGTCTGCCCACTCATGAGATGATCCAAATATATGCCACCTATCCTCCAAATGGGATGGTCCTAATGCTTTCAAGACTTTAACGTGTCCTCTTCCTTCTGTTGTTACGAGATTTAAACCTCCCGCACCTTTTCTGGATCCGACGACTCACGACAACTCAGCACTTCTTCCCTGAAGTTTATGTCATTCGTTCTACCCTTTTGTGCGACTTCCCAGGGACTTGAAACCCCTCACACCTTCTCCCAGATCCAATGGCTATCGATCCTTGGTGCTATATCTGATGGTTCAGATCTATCCTCCTTGCGCTCTCTCCTCTTGTGTGCGTCTGGACGTAGATTCAATTGTCCATATCTTCTCCTCTAAGTACCGATCCAATGGATACTATTTCTCCTTCCAGAGAACACGCTCTCTCTGAGCCTTGGAGGATTTCAAATGCTTAAAAGGCTGAAACCTTTGTTCTTTATCCTGGAATTCCATGACCTTTAGTCTCACCTGTGTTACTGAAAACTCTGCCCTCCTGAGCTTTTTTTTTCACTCTGGAACCCCAAAAAGGTTTCTCGACCCTTGCCCTCCTTACAGGGTCCCTGCACACAACTATCCTATCCATCCTAAGCTTTTCCTTCTTAGACCTGTAAGTGTCTCTGTCCCCTTCTCTCCTTTCAAAGGGGAATTTCGATGCCCTCTGGAAACTTCCTGCTCAAGCACGCTTGGTTGAGCCTGCAAGGTGTTCAGTAACCCTGTGAGTGTCTTCCTTGTGACACTTCTCTTATTTCAAAACTCGAAAGAGAGTTCTTCTCGGTGTATTCCTTTCACTCAATCGATGCCCTTCTGGCAAAGATTCTACAGAATATTCAATGACTGTGTCTTCTCACTAAACCTGGAATAGAGTTCCTTCTGTGCACCCTGTGCATCCACTCAATGCCCTCTTGGCAGAGTCTTAAAAAATTCTTAGAAATTTTGTCTGTCTTGTGCCCTCCTCTACATAGTTATTCCTTCAAGGTATTCAACAACCTTGAGGCCTCCTCCTTGAGTCAATGACTTCCTCTAGTGCACCCTCATAGCATGTCTTTGTCTGAAATTCCGCAGAATTCAGAAGTGCACTCATGCACTGGTTTTTTAGAGACAACAGTACTCTGTCATGCCCTCTTGCATGAAACCTCCAAGAACCCAAACCTAAAATCAAAGAAATCTGAATAGATAGTGAAATCTATCTATCCCTACAAATTCACATCTAACATACATCTACAACATGTCATAAGCACATAAAGAGATTCATCAACATACACAAAATAACATGCAGGAAAAACTGCTCTGATTGTATTAATCAAGAATGCCTGATTACAATATGTTCGATCTCGAACTGCAACAGAGTCATGGCTTCCTCTATTCTCTAACCTATTCTCCATTCTACTCTTCCTCTCTATAGACTCATCCTACAGATACAAAGAATCTTTTTTTTACAAAAGGGGGCTCCTAGAGATTTTCCCTCCATCTCACCAACTCTCATTAATTACAATGAATTACATTGAATGGTTGTCTAGTCCAAATTGGATCTAGATCTCATCGTTATAACCATTAAAGACAGTTTCTAATCACATCCTGTGCACATGCATGGCTTTGGCTCTTCGGCCTTACAAACATTTAATACAATTTTTCAAAATTTGAAAAACGAGAGGGCTACACCTCTCTCCTTCCATTGAATGCATTCTTTATGTGCTAGCTAGATGATGCATAGCTGGCTTGGAGCGATGCTACTGCATCATTCTCCTTAGTTGCAAAATTCATGAGATCTTTCTCATGAGCTTCCTAGCACCACTGTTGAAATCCACCACATACCTCAGTCATCCCTTCAATAGCCTTCATTGTCTTTGGGCCAACAATTTCTTGACTCGCCACTTTGCTTTCCTTTTCATGGGCCATTCATATACCACATGTGGCTTTGCGTCCTGCTACATCCACAGTGCAAGCTCTTCCATTCTTTCCCTTATCTTGGAAAGTTATTTATCCATCTCATCTTTTCTCTGCTACTGGTGGTTCTTCTTTCCACCACATCCATGGCCTTCAATAGCCATCTTCTTGTTCCTGTCTGCCCTTCTGGAAAACTTGTTGTTGTCACTCTGCAACCGTGAGTGCTTCCATCCTTTCTTACAGTCCTCTTGACTATCTATTGACTATTTCACACATTGCAACAATCATCATAGAGCTTCAACACTTTGTCTTCCTTTTCCTCTGGCTCCCTCTGCCTGCAATATACAGACAAAATCAAGCTTTGATACCACAACTGATGCAGACCCCCGACCCTCTATCTGAGATTCGCACATGATCGTTCTAAATTATTCTCGAGCTGAAGCAGCTCCTTTGGTTCCTTGCTGGAACCTTCAATGAAACCAATCCACATGTCCTTCATGAAAACCCGCCTTGCACAATTTAACACCAGGCACGAGCCTTACGTCTCCATGCGAGCACAACTGGGCCTTAGTGCAAGCACTTTCGCAACTCGTGAATTAGTGAGTTGAATACCCTCGACTCCAAACCTCCGATACCCGAGATGCGATACAAGTATGGCTCCTTCCTCGCTAGCACCTCTACAAGCGACCACTAGCTAGGGCCTAACTCTAGCACCCCTCACAACTCGCAACTTCGTGAGTTGGAGTGTTGAGCCCTTGTGCTCCTCCTTTGCGAATTCTCGAGGCATGATAAGTCAACGATGGGTTGACCCCTTCCAATATGACGCGTGTACACCACCTATCGCCTACTTCCACCTTTTTTTGTGCACTCTATGTTTACACCACATGTCAACCACGCAGTCCCCACCTAACAGATGTGACAGGTTTTCGCGCGAGCCCTCGGCACTTAACACTTCACGACTTTAGCAATCAAGGTGCAACTCCTTCACCCTTTGAAACCTTGATACACAATGTAGCAAGACACCAAATCTCATGACTCTTCTTCCTCCTCGATCAATGATTTAGTTCGAATCGCGATCAAGCGACTCAAGGGTTTGAAGCGTAAAGAACTCCGCCTCCCCGCTCGCGATACCCAAATTCGGGAGATGATCCAGATATCTGCCACCTATCCTCCAAAATGGACAGTCCTTATGCTTTTGGGACTTTAATAAGTCCTCTTCCTTCTACTATTACAAGGTTTAAACCTCACGCACCTTTTCTAGATCCAACTGCTCACGGCAACTTGACACTTCTTCCCCGAAGTTTCTGTCATCTATTCTACCCTTCTGTGCGGCTTCCCAGGGACTTAAAACCCCTCGTACCTTCTCCTAGATCCGATGGCTATCAGTATTTGGTGCTTTATCTAACGGTTTAGATCTATCCTACTTTTTCTCTCTCCTCATGTGTGCGTCTGGACGTAGATTCAGTGGTCCAGATCTTCTCCTCTCAGTACCGATCCAATGGCTACTTTTTCTCCTTCTTGAGCACATGCTCTCTCCGAGCCTTGGAATATTTCGAATGCTTCAAAGTCTGAAACCTTTTTTCTTTATCCCGCGAGTCCATGAACTTTAGTCTCGCCTGCGTTACTGAAAACTCTGCCCTCCTGAGATTTTTTTTTCACTCTGGAACCCCAAAAAGGTTTCTCGACCTCTACACTCCTTACAGGGTCCCTGCACACAACTGTGCTATCCGTCCTGAGATTTTCCATCTTGGACCTCTAAGTGTCTCTGTTCCCTTCTCTCCTTTCAAATGGGAATTTCGATTCCCTCTGGCAACTTCCTTCTCAAGCACGCTTTCCTGAGCCTTCAGTGTGTTCAATAACCCTCTGAGTCTCTTCCTTATGACACTTCTCTTATTTCAGAACTCGAAAGAGAGTTCTTCTTGGTGCACTCCTTGCACTTTCTCTATGCCCTTATGGTAGAGATTCTATAGAATATTCAGTGACTCTATCTTCTCACTGAACTCGAAATAGAGTTCCTTCTGTGCACCATGTGCATCCACTTAATGCCCTCTTGGCAGAGTCTCATAGAATTCTCAGAAATTTTGTCTATCCTGTGCCCTCCTCTGCAAAGTTCTTCCTTCAAGGTATTCAACAACCTTGAGGCCTCCTCCTTGAGTCAATGACTTCCTTTGGTGTGCCCTCCTGGAATGTCTTTATCTAAAATTCCGCAGAATTCAGAAGTGCACTCATGCACTGGTTTTTCAAAGACCGCAGTACTCTGTCATGCCCTCTTGCATGAAACCTCCAAGAACACAAACCTGAAATCAAAGAACTCTGAATAGATAGTGAAATCCATCTATGCCTACAAATTCACATCTAACATACATCTACAGCATGTCATAAACACATAAAGACATTGATCAACATACACAAAATAACATGCAGGAAAAACTGCTCTGATTGTATTAATCAAGAATGCCTGATTACAATGTGTTCGATCTCGGATTGCAATAGAGTCACGGCTTCCTCTATTCTCTAACCTATTCTCCATTCTACTCTTCCTCTCTACAGACTCATCCTCTCTACTGACTCATCCTACAGATATAAAGGATCTTTTTTTTACAAAAGGGGGCTCCTCGAGCTCTTCCCTCCATCTCACCAACTCTCATTAATTACAATAAATTACATTGAATGGTTGTCTAGTCCGAATCGGATCTAGATCTCATCCTTACAACCATTAAAGATGGTTTCTAATCACAGCCTATGCACATCCATGGCTTTGACTCTTCGGCCTTACAAAGATTTAATACAATTTTTCAAAATTTAAAAAACGAGAGGGTTGGGCCTCTCTCCTTCCATTGAATGCGCGCTTGATGTGCTAGCTAGCTAGTGCATAGCTGGCTTGGAGTGATTCTCCTGCATCATAATCCTCAGCTGCAAAAATCATGAGCTCCTACTCATGAGCTTCATAGCACCATTGTTGAAATCCACCTAGATCCAAAACAATTCTCTGGAGCTGTCCATCTGCTACACTAATTCGTTGTTGTTGTTGTATCTGTTGCCCTGTTGCTATGGTAGGTCCCTTGCTATTCAAATTCTCTTTGCTGACCACTTCTTCTGATTGGATCATCAGCCTTCTGATCTCCTCAATTATCTCGTCCAGCTACTCCCATGGTTGGCTCTCCTTTTGCAGCCTACTCCACTTCACTTCTTCCCTGCAAATGGGTAGATAACCTAGATCTCCCCTACCATCTTCTTCCTCTCTTGTGCCATTGAGTTTCCACTCTGCTGCAGACTCCAATTTTGTAGTACTTTTACCTTCTGACAGATTTTCTTCTGCCATTTCTCCTTCTGGTGCATCTCCAACTTCCTCCAGCTACTCCTGAAACTGGAATTTTCCTTCATCTGTTGCTGCATGCCTCGACATTGCAGTTATCATTTGTTCATCTCCTTGGCTGAAATTTCTAAGTGATTCCTCGGAATGCTTCTCTGCTAACATCTGCATGAATGTCTTCTCTTGGAAGTCATCTAATGGTTCTGTATTTTTCAACCAATCCTCTAGCATTTATAGCTCCTTCTCCCATGGAGTGAGTATCTCAACTGTGTGCTCCTCTTCTTTTCCTTGGGTAGCTTCTGACATCTGCTCCATCTCTTTGACAACCTCAGATGGCTATTGTTCCTTTCTTGTACCTACATCATAGACACAATTAATTTTAAAATCATCTGGCCCCATGGACTCCTTCTCAGAATCTTGTTGCACTATACCCTCATGCTCAATGCTTGTATTAGCCTCCACTAGACTATTTGGTAGGAATAAATGAATTCCCCCAATCATCAGAATGCTTTTCTGATCTTTCTTCTCTATCAGCTCCTCTCGCTGATTTGAACTCACCTCTAAGTTCATGAGACTTTCAGACAGTCTCAACTTCTCTCCCTTTCCCTCTTGGCAATATGGGATTTCCCCTCTGCTCTCCTGGCAGTCTATGAGATCCTCCAACGATCTCATCTCATTTCCCACCTGGAAATTTGAACTTTCAGCACTTCCCTCCTGGCAGTATACGAGACCTTCACTCAATCTCTTTCTATTTCCCACCTGGCAATTTCAAAGTCCATCTTTGCCCACTTGGCAGTCTATGAGATCTTTGCCCGATCTCTCCTCTTCATCATCACTGATATTTCTCCCAGCTTCTAGTTCATAGGCATGAACCATATCCTCTGTGGCCTTGAGGCTTTTCACATACCTCAACCATTCCTTCAATAGCCTTCGATATCTTTGGGCCAACAATTTCTTGACTGGCCACTTTGCTTTCCTTTTCATGGGCCATTCATATACCCAATGCGGATTTGCGTCCTGCTGCATCCACAGTGCAAGCTCTTCCATTATTTCCTTATCTTAGTGAGTTCTTTATCCATCTCATCTTTTCTCTGCTGCTGCTGGTTCTTATTTCCACTGCATCCATGGCCTTCAGTAGACATCTTCATGTTCCTATCTACCCTCCTCGCAAACTTGTTGTTGTCACTCTACAACCGTGAGTTCTTCATCCCTTTCCTACAGTCCTCCTGATTGTCTATTGACTATTCTGCACCTTTCAACAATCATCACAGAGCTTCAACACTCTATCTTAATTTTCCTCTGGCTTCCTCTGCCTGCAATATATAGACAAAATCAAGCTCCAATACCACAAATGACGCAGACCCCCGACCCTCTATTCGAGATATGCATAGGATCATTCTAAATTCTCCTCGAGCCGAAGAAGATCCTTTGGTTCCCTACTGGAACCTTCAACAAATCCAATCCATAGGTCCTTCGTGAAAACTCGCCCTACGCGATTTAACACCAGGCGCGAGCCTTACGTCTCTGTGCGACCACAATCAGGCCTTAGAACAAGCACCTTCACAACTTGTGACTTAGTGAGTCAAAGACCCTCAAATCCAAACCTTTGATACCCAAGATGTGATACAGGTATGGCTACTTCCTCTCTAGCACCTCTACAATTGACCACTAGCTAGGGCCTAACTCTAGCACCCCTCACAACTTGCAACTTCAAGAGTTTGAATGTTGAGCCCTCATGCTCCTCCTTTGTGAATTCCTGAGGCATGATAAGTCAACGATGGGTTGACCCCTTCCAATATGATGCGTGTATGCCACCTTTCTCCTACTTTTTCCTTTTTCTGTGCGCTCTATGTTTTCGCCACCTATCAACCACGCGGTCCCCACCTAACGGATGTGACATGTGTTCGCGCGAGCCCTCGGCGCTCAACACTTCACGACTTTAGCGATTAAGGTGAAACTCCTTCACCCTCTGAAACCACGGTACATGATGTAGCGAGACGCCAAATCTCACAACTCTCCTTCCTCCTTGATCAACAGTTCAGGTTGAATCGCGATCTCACGACTCGAGCATTTGAAGCGTAAAGAACTCCACCTCCCCGCTTGCAATACCCGAATTCATGAGATGATCTAGATCTCTGCCACCTATCCTCCAAAATGGATGGTCCTGATTCTTTTGGGACTTTAACGAGTCCTCTTCCTTCCATTGTTACGAGGTTTAAACCTCACGCACCTTTTCTGGATCCGACTTATCACGAAAACTCAACACTTCTTCCCCGAAGTTTTTGTCGTTCATTCTACCCTTCTGTGCAACTTCCCAAGGACTTAAAACCCCACACACATTCTCCCGGATCTAATGGCTATCGTTCCTTAGTGCAAGATCTGATGGTATAGATCTATCCTCCTTGCGCTCTCGCCTCCTGTTTGTGTCTAGACATAGATTCAAAGGTCCAGATCTTCTCCTCTCAGTACCGATCCAATGGCTATTGTTTCTCCTTCCTGAGCACATGCTCTCTCTGAGCCTTGGGATATTTCAAATGATTCAAAGGTTGAATCCTTTGTTCTTTATCCCACAAGTCCACGACCTTTAGTCTCGCCTGCGTTACTAAAAACTCTGCCCTCCTGAGCTTTTATTTTCACTCTGGAACCCCAAAAAGGTTTCTCTACCTCTGCACTCCTTACAGGGTCTCTGGAAACAATTGTGCTATCCATCCTAAGCTTTTCCTTCTTGGAACTCTAAGTGTCTCTATTCCCTTCTCTCCTTTCAAAGGGGAATTTTGATGCCCTCTGGCAACTTCCTATTCAAGCACTCTTTCCGGAGCTTGCAGGGTGTTCAGTAACCCTATGAGTGTCTTCCTTATGACACTTCTCTTATTTCAGAACTCGAAAGAGAGTTCTTCTCGGTGCACTCCTTGCACTCGCTCGATTCCCTTCTGGCAGAGATTCTACAGAATCTTCAATGACTCTGTCTTCTAACTGAACTTGAAATAGAGTTCCTTTTGTCCACCCTGTGCATCCACTCAATGCCCTCTTGGCAGACTCTCATAGAATTCTCAAAAATTATGTCTGTCATGTGCCCTCCTCTACACAGTTCTTCCTTCAAGGTATTCAGCAACCTTGAGGCCTCCTCCTTGAGTCAATGACTTCCTCTAGTGCAACCTCCTGGCACGTCTTTGTCTAAAATTCCACAGAGTTCAGAAGTGCATTCATGAACTTGTTTTTCAGAGACCGTAGTACTCTGTCATGCCCTCTTGCATGAAACCTCCAAGAACCCAAACTTGAAATCAAAGAACTCTGAATATATAGTGAAAACTATCTATCCCTACAAATGCACATATAAAATACATCTACAACATGTCATAAACACATAAAGAGATTCATCAACATACATAGAATAAAATGCAGGAAAAACTACTCTGATTGTATTAATCAAGAATGCCTGATTACAATGTGTTTGATCTCGGACTGCAACAAAGTCACAACTTCCTCTCTTCTCTAACCTATTCTCCGTTTTACTCTTCCTCTCTACAGACTCATCCTCTCTGTCGACTCATCCTATAGATACAAAGGATATTTTTTTTACAAAAGGGGGTTCCTCGAGCTCTTCCCTCCATCTCACCAACTCTCATTAATTACAATGAATTACATTGAATGGATGTCTAGTCCGAATTAGATCTAGATCTCATCCTTACAACCATTAAATATGGTTTCTAATCATAGCCTATGCACATGCATGGATTTGGCTCTTCGACCTTACAAACATTTAATACAACTTTTCAAAATTTGAAAAACGAGATGGCTATGCCTCTTTCCTTCCATTGAATGCACACTTGATGTGCTGGCTAGCTGGTGTGTAGCTGGCTTGGAGCGATGCTCTTGCATCAGCCTCATATGCCCAAAGTCCTTAGAAAATGGAAAGAATGGTTTATTATTATTACTAAAAATATTTTGTATTAAAATATTTATATTAATATTTAACCCAATATTTAATTCATGACCTCACGTCAAATCATGGGCACTAATCTCAAACTAAGCAGAAAATTCAAAGGGTGTATGGAGGGAGAACATGCATTTTAGGAGTTGAAAGTTACATGATGCATTTCAAGGGTAAAAGTGGTGTGGGTTAAAACCACTCCTCCCATGCCCGAAATAATAAATGAAACCATTTCTCATATGGTTTATGTGTGTCAAATTTATGTTCGTTTCAATACTAATCATGGAATTTGCAACAAATTTCTTCCTCACAGTTGAAAATTTCAGAGAGGTAAAAATTAAAGAGATTAATGTTTATTTCCATGGAAAAGAATTGAATGGGAAAATGCATGTGAAAGGAAGATTTGGATAATTGTTTATCCAAATTTTTTAGAGAAGTAAAAGAAGAAGATTAAAAGTATTTTACCAAAGCTGGTAACCAAGACATGGTTTTCAAAACCATGGGAAACAAACCAGTAAATGGTTTTCCCAGTGAAATGGTAAATTGGAAAACACAAGACACAGTAAATGGTTTTCACAGTGAAATGGTAAATTGGGAAAATAAAGACATGGTTTTCAAAACCATGGAAGTCAAGCAATAAAATGGTTTTTCAAAACCACGAGCATGAGTTAAAATAGGAAAATTTAATTCTGCAGGATAAATAATATTTGGGAATTATTTTTATTCAAATATATTATTCCCAAATATTTAAGGAGAATATGGATAAATGAAATTAGATTTGAAATTGTACAAGTGACATTTCAAAGAGAATGTGGCAGAGGAAGGAGCTACAGCGTTAGAGGAATCAATAGTTGGATCATGAAATGTTTTTCTGTTAATCATTATAGTCATTTCTCATACCAAAACTATCATTTGTAATCATTGTATTTAGTTTTATAAGCTTAAACGTTTCATTTCAGTTATTGTAATCAATTTCACACCGAAGGAACTCGAATTGTATAAGTATTAGAGGTTCCAAATGTATTAGAGGTTGGAAGAAGTGCAAGGGCACCTTTTTAGTTGTTTTGAACGCAAATGTAATTCAGAGCTGAATTGAAGACATATGTAGAATCTTTTGAAGTATCTATGAAAAGATTCTAATGGTGGTGATATGAGTTTTCTTTCCTCTCCTTGTATGTATTTCATGTGTTCTTTAATTCCATTTTCACTTTCTTCTATTTAAATCAGATATTTTAGAGCTCAGAATTCATCTCGTGATGCTCTCATCTTAAGTGATTTAAAGTATGTGAAATTCTTCATAACTAATTCAGAATTCATGTCATTAATGCTCTGAGGTAGTTACTTGTTTCATTTTTCTTCATACACTCTGAAAACTACTATTTATAACTCAGATTCATCGCCTCACTTATCGTTTATCTTCTAGATATTTCTACCAGCCAGTCATTGTTTTCATTCAATTTTAGAATTTTGACTCCCTGGCCCTAAGTGTCCCTCCCTTTCCTTGACAACAAATTTACAACCCCCCCCCCAAAAAAAAAAGAATAAACCTAGACATTGATTGCCAAAAATATCATGTGACACGAGAGATCCCTCTCTGAGTTGAGCAGGCTAGTACCCGACTCTAAATTTGGTTAAAACAATTACCTTTGTCGTTTGTTTATCAGTCGAACAAATTTACCGAGTGCTAACATAGCACTTCTCTATTAACGTGGAAAATAGTAATGTGGCATAACACGTGGATGTTGGTGTGGCATGACATGTCATCCTAAGGTGTCAACTTAGCTATTGTGAAAAAAAATGTGGATGATAACGTGGAATGACATTTCATCACCCTATTTTCTCTATTGGTCATTTCTCTTGGAAGATCAGAACACTTTGCCAATTCAGCTAGTGCCCAACCATCGACCCATCAGTCCATCAACCATTTCTCTTATTCGACTGAAAAATTTCATTGAATCAATCAACGACCAACTATCGACCATCGACAATTTCTATTGGTGACTGAAAACACTTCATCTAATCTAGTCGACTTTACTATCGGTCGTCGATATTTTCCTTTGGCCAACTCTAACACTTAGATAATTTTTTACTAAACTCTCGATGAATTTGGACCATTTAGCTCCCATTGATAAATGACCTCGACCATTGATCTACTAACTTCGTCCAACTCTATCGATGCTCGACCATCGACTAGTAGAGATTTATTTTGGTTGACCCAAACTCTTTTCCAACTCGACTGACCAGATCATGAGTCCTTAGTGATTTCTCTTGGATAACTTAAAAACTTAGAAATTTCGACAAAACACCAGGTGAATCTGGGTCATCAATCTCTCATTCAAGATAATCTTTGCCTTCGATTTTTCTCCAACCTCCCAATGGATGAAATGAATACATATCATCAGTCTAATCAATTTTCCCAATATCCCAAATGAATTGTGGTTGTTGATTTACTCAACCTTTCAAACAACCAAAAAATTATGAATTTTTAAATTTATTAAAGTGAATCTCAATTGTTGATTCATTGAACTCTATAAAAAAAATATTGTGGAAATTTAAACTCAAATTTTGACATTCCATGTCGAATTTTACTCTGCAAATATTCAAATATACTCCATTGAACCTCTCTTAGACAGTCTCGAGTCATTTAAACTCTTTTTTTCCTCACGAATTCATGGATTTCACTCTAAGTTTATCCATTTTCCTCCAAAGTCACACAGACCGAAGTCTGCAACAATGATTTACTCAATTCACAATCATATTGGCCCATACAATCCTAGTGTTTGAACTAGAAAATATGATACCATAATGTAACATCCCCCAACCCAATTGAGGAACATTACAGTGCAAAATACTCCTAGGATTTAAATTTTTACA
>ML835109.1:42747-56575 GCA_009831015.1 Picea engelmannii
GTATGGCTCCTTCCTCGCTAGCACCTCTACAAGCGACCACTAGCTAGGGCCTAACTCTAGCACCCCTCACAACTCGCAACTTCGTGAGTTGGAGTGTTGAGCCCTTGTGCTCCTCCTTTGCGAATTCTCGAGGCATGATAAGTCAACGATGGGTTGACCCCTTCCAATATGACGCGTGTACACCACCTATCGCCTACTTCCACCTTTTTTTGTGCACTCTATGTTTACACCACATGTCAACCACGCAGTCCCCACCTAACAGATGTGACAGGTTTTCGCGCGAGCCCTCGGCACTTAACACTTCACGACTTTAGCAATCAAGGTGCAACTCCTTCACCCTTTGAAACCTTGATACACAATGTAGCAAGACACCAAATCTCATGACTCTTCTTCCTCCTCGATCAATGATTTAGTTCGAATCGCGATCAAGCGACTCAAGGGTTTGAAGCGTAAAGAACTCCGCCTCCCCGCTCGCGATACCCAAATTCGGGAGATGATCCAGATATCTGCCACCTATCCTCCAAAATGGACAGTCCTTATGCTTTTGGGACTTTAATAAGTCCTCTTCCTTCTACTATTACAAGGTTTAAACCTCACGCACCTTTTCTAGATCCAACTGCTCACGGCAACTTGACACTTCTTCCCCGAAGTTTCTGTCATCTATTCTACCCTTCTGTGCGGCTTCCCAGGGACTTAAAACCCCTCGTACCTTCTCCTAGATCCGATGGCTATCAGTATTTGGTGCTTTATCTAACGGTTTAGATCTATCCTACTTTTTCTCTCTCCTCATGTGTGCGTCTGGACGTAGATTCAGTGGTCCAGATCTTCTCCTCTCAGTACCGATCCAATGGCTACTTTTTCTCCTTCTTGAGCACATGCTCTCTCCGAGCCTTGGAATATTTCGAATGCTTCAAAGTCTGAAACCTTTTTTCTTTATCCCGCGAGTCCATGAACTTTAGTCTCGCCTGCGTTACTGAAAACTCTGCCCTCCTGAGATTTTTTTTTCACTCTGGAACCCCAAAAAGGTTTCTCGACCTCTACACTCCTTACAGGGTCCCTGCACACAACTGTGCTATCCGTCCTGAGATTTTCCATCTTGGACCTCTAAGTGTCTCTGTTCCCTTCTCTCCTTTCAAATGGGAATTTCGATTCCCTCTGGCAACTTCCTTCTCAAGCACGCTTTCCTGAGCCTTCAGTGTGTTCAATAACCCTCTGAGTCTCTTCCTTATGACACTTCTCTTATTTCAGAACTCGAAAGAGAGTTCTTCTTGGTGCACTCCTTGCACTTTCTCTATGCCCTTATGGTAGAGATTCTATAGAATATTCAGTGACTCTATCTTCTCACTGAACTCGAAATAGAGTTCCTTCTGTGCACCATGTGCATCCACTTAATGCCCTCTTGGCAGAGTCTCATAGAATTCTCAGAAATTTTGTCTATCCTGTGCCCTCCTCTGCAAAGTTCTTCCTTCAAGGTATTCAACAACCTTGAGGCCTCCTCCTTGAGTCAATGACTTCCTTTGGTGTGCCCTCCTGGAATGTCTTTATCTAAAATTCCGCAGAATTCAGAAGTGCACTCATGCACTGGTTTTTCAAAGACCGCAGTACTCTGTCATGCCCTCTTGCATGAAACCTCCAAGAACACAAACCTGAAATCAAAGAACTCTGAATAGATAGTGAAATCCATCTATGCCTACAAATTCACATCTAACATACATCTACAGCATGTCATAAACACATAAAGACATTGATCAACATACACAAAATAACATGCAGGAAAAACTGCTCTGATTGTATTAATCAAGAATGCCTGATTACAATGTGTTCGATCTCGGATTGCAATAGAGTCACGGCTTCCTCTATTCTCTAACCTATTCTCCATTCTACTCTTCCTCTCTACAGACTCATCCTCTCTACTGACTCATCCTACAGATATAAAGGATCTTTTTTTTACAAAAGGGGGCTCCTCGAGCTCTTCCCTCCATCTCACCAACTCTCATTAATTACAATAAATTACATTGAATGGTTGTCTAGTCCGAATCGGATCTAGATCTCATCCTTACAACCATTAAAGATGGTTTCTAATCACAGCCTATGCACATCCATGGCTTTGACTCTTCGGCCTTACAAAGATTTAATACAATTTTTCAAAATTTAAAAAACGAGAGGGTTGGGCCTCTCTCCTTCCATTGAATGCGCGCTTGATGTGCTAGCTAGCTAGTGCATAGCTGGCTTGGAGTGATTCTCCTGCATCATAATCCTCAGCTGCAAAAATCATGAGCTCCTACTCATGAGCTTCATAGCACCATTGTTGAAATCCACCTAGATCCAAAACAATTCTCTGGAGCTGTCCATCTGCTACACTAATTCGTTGTTGTTGTTGTATCTGTTGCCCTGTTGCTATGGTAGGTCCCTTGCTATTCAAATTCTCTTTGCTGACCACTTCTTCTGATTGGATCATCAGCCTTCTGATCTCCTCAATTATCTCGTCCAGCTACTCCCATGGTTGGCTCTCCTTTTGCAGCCTACTCCACTTCACTTCTTCCCTGCAAATGGGTAGATAACCTAGATCTCCCCTACCATCTTCTTCCTCTCTTGTGCCATTGAGTTTCCACTCTGCTGCAGACTCCAATTTTGTAGTACTTTTACCTTCTGACAGATTTTCTTCTGCCATTTCTCCTTCTGGTGCATCTCCAACTTCCTCCAGCTACTCCTGAAACTGGAATTTTCCTTCATCTGTTGCTGCATGCCTCGACATTGCAGTTATCATTTGTTCATCTCCTTGGCTGAAATTTCTAAGTGATTCCTCGGAATGCTTCTCTGCTAACATCTGCATGAATGTCTTCTCTTGGAAGTCATCTAATGGTTCTGTATTTTTCAACCAATCCTCTAGCATTTATAGCTCCTTCTCCCATGGAGTGAGTATCTCAACTGTGTGCTCCTCTTCTTTTCCTTGGGTAGCTTCTGACATCTGCTCCATCTCTTTGACAACCTCAGATGGCTATTGTTCCTTTCTTGTACCTACATCATAGACACAATTAATTTTAAAATCATCTGGCCCCATGGACTCCTTCTCAGAATCTTGTTGCACTATACCCTCATGCTCAATGCTTGTATTAGCCTCCACTAGACTATTTGGTAGGAATAAATGAATTCCCCCAATCATCAGAATGCTTTTCTGATCTTTCTTCTCTATCAGCTCCTCTCGCTGATTTGAACTCACCTCTAAGTTCATGAGACTTTCAGACAGTCTCAACTTCTCTCCCTTTCCCTCTTGGCAATATGGGATTTCCCCTCTGCTCTCCTGGCAGTCTATGAGATCCTCCAACGATCTCATCTCATTTCCCACCTGGAAATTTGAACTTTCAGCACTTCCCTCCTGGCAGTATACGAGACCTTCACTCAATCTCTTTCTATTTCCCACCTGGCAATTTCAAAGTCCATCTTTGCCCACTTGGCAGTCTATGAGATCTTTGCCCGATCTCTCCTCTTCATCATCACTGATATTTCTCCCAGCTTCTAGTTCATAGGCATGAACCATATCCTCTGTGGCCTTGAGGCTTTTCACATACCTCAACCATTCCTTCAATAGCCTTCGATATCTTTGGGCCAACAATTTCTTGACTGGCCACTTTGCTTTCCTTTTCATGGGCCATTCATATACCCAATGCGGATTTGCGTCCTGCTGCATCCACAGTGCAAGCTCTTCCATTATTTCCTTATCTTAGTGAGTTCTTTATCCATCTCATCTTTTCTCTGCTGCTGCTGGTTCTTATTTCCACTGCATCCATGGCCTTCAGTAGACATCTTCATGTTCCTATCTACCCTCCTCGCAAACTTGTTGTTGTCACTCTACAACCGTGAGTTCTTCATCCCTTTCCTACAGTCCTCCTGATTGTCTATTGACTATTCTGCACCTTTCAACAATCATCACAGAGCTTCAACACTCTATCTTAATTTTCCTCTGGCTTCCTCTGCCTGCAATATATAGACAAAATCAAGCTCCAATACCACAAATGACGCAGACCCCCGACCCTCTATTCGAGATATGCATAGGATCATTCTAAATTCTCCTCGAGCCGAAGAAGATCCTTTGGTTCCCTACTGGAACCTTCAACAAATCCAATCCATAGGTCCTTCGTGAAAACTCGCCCTACGCGATTTAACACCAGGCGCGAGCCTTACGTCTCTGTGCGACCACAATCAGGCCTTAGAACAAGCACCTTCACAACTTGTGACTTAGTGAGTCAAAGACCCTCAAATCCAAACCTTTGATACCCAAGATGTGATACAGGTATGGCTACTTCCTCTCTAGCACCTCTACAATTGACCACTAGCTAGGGCCTAACTCTAGCACCCCTCACAACTTGCAACTTCAAGAGTTTGAATGTTGAGCCCTCATGCTCCTCCTTTGTGAATTCCTGAGGCATGATAAGTCAACGATGGGTTGACCCCTTCCAATATGATGCGTGTATGCCACCTTTCTCCTACTTTTTCCTTTTTCTGTGCGCTCTATGTTTTCGCCACCTATCAACCACGCGGTCCCCACCTAACGGATGTGACATGTGTTCGCGCGAGCCCTCGGCGCTCAACACTTCACGACTTTAGCGATTAAGGTGAAACTCCTTCACCCTCTGAAACCACGGTACATGATGTAGCGAGACGCCAAATCTCACAACTCTCCTTCCTCCTTGATCAACAGTTCAGGTTGAATCGCGATCTCACGACTCGAGCATTTGAAGCGTAAAGAACTCCACCTCCCCGCTTGCAATACCCGAATTCATGAGATGATCTAGATCTCTGCCACCTATCCTCCAAAATGGATGGTCCTGATTCTTTTGGGACTTTAACGAGTCCTCTTCCTTCCATTGTTACGAGGTTTAAACCTCACGCACCTTTTCTGGATCCGACTTATCACGAAAACTCAACACTTCTTCCCCGAAGTTTTTGTCGTTCATTCTACCCTTCTGTGCAACTTCCCAAGGACTTAAAACCCCACACACATTCTCCCGGATCTAATGGCTATCGTTCCTTAGTGCAAGATCTGATGGTATAGATCTATCCTCCTTGCGCTCTCGCCTCCTGTTTGTGTCTAGACATAGATTCAAAGGTCCAGATCTTCTCCTCTCAGTACCGATCCAATGGCTATTGTTTCTCCTTCCTGAGCACATGCTCTCTCTGAGCCTTGGGATATTTCAAATGATTCAAAGGTTGAATCCTTTGTTCTTTATCCCACAAGTCCACGACCTTTAGTCTCGCCTGCGTTACTAAAAACTCTGCCCTCCTGAGCTTTTATTTTCACTCTGGAACCCCAAAAAGGTTTCTCTACCTCTGCACTCCTTACAGGGTCTCTGGAAACAATTGTGCTATCCATCCTAAGCTTTTCCTTCTTGGAACTCTAAGTGTCTCTATTCCCTTCTCTCCTTTCAAAGGGGAATTTTGATGCCCTCTGGCAACTTCCTATTCAAGCACTCTTTCCGGAGCTTGCAGGGTGTTCAGTAACCCTATGAGTGTCTTCCTTATGACACTTCTCTTATTTCAGAACTCGAAAGAGAGTTCTTCTCGGTGCACTCCTTGCACTCGCTCGATTCCCTTCTGGCAGAGATTCTACAGAATCTTCAATGACTCTGTCTTCTAACTGAACTTGAAATAGAGTTCCTTTTGTCCACCCTGTGCATCCACTCAATGCCCTCTTGGCAGACTCTCATAGAATTCTCAAAAATTATGTCTGTCATGTGCCCTCCTCTACACAGTTCTTCCTTCAAGGTATTCAGCAACCTTGAGGCCTCCTCCTTGAGTCAATGACTTCCTCTAGTGCAACCTCCTGGCACGTCTTTGTCTAAAATTCCACAGAGTTCAGAAGTGCATTCATGAACTTGTTTTTCAGAGACCGTAGTACTCTGTCATGCCCTCTTGCATGAAACCTCCAAGAACCCAAACTTGAAATCAAAGAACTCTGAATATATAGTGAAAACTATCTATCCCTACAAATGCACATATAAAATACATCTACAACATGTCATAAACACATAAAGAGATTCATCAACATACATAGAATAAAATGCAGGAAAAACTACTCTGATTGTATTAATCAAGAATGCCTGATTACAATGTGTTTGATCTCGGACTGCAACAAAGTCACAACTTCCTCTCTTCTCTAACCTATTCTCCGTTTTACTCTTCCTCTCTACAGACTCATCCTCTCTGTCGACTCATCCTATAGATACAAAGGATATTTTTTTTACAAAAGGGGGTTCCTCGAGCTCTTCCCTCCATCTCACCAACTCTCATTAATTACAATGAATTACATTGAATGGATGTCTAGTCCGAATTAGATCTAGATCTCATCCTTACAACCATTAAATATGGTTTCTAATCATAGCCTATGCACATGCATGGATTTGGCTCTTCGACCTTACAAACATTTAATACAACTTTTCAAAATTTGAAAAACGAGATGGCTATGCCTCTTTCCTTCCATTGAATGCACACTTGATGTGCTGGCTAGCTGGTGTGTAGCTGGCTTGGAGCGATGCTCTTGCATCAGCCTCATATGCCCAAAGTCCTTAGAAAATGGAAAGAATGGTTTATTATTATTACTAAAAATATTTTGTATTAAAATATTTATATTAATATTTAACCCAATATTTAATTCATGACCTCACGTCAAATCATGGGCACTAATCTCAAACTAAGCAGAAAATTCAAAGGGTGTATGGAGGGAGAACATGCATTTTAGGAGTTGAAAGTTACATGATGCATTTCAAGGGTAAAAGTGGTGTGGGTTAAAACCACTCCTCCCATGCCCGAAATAATAAATGAAACCATTTCTCATATGGTTTATGTGTGTCAAATTTATGTTCGTTTCAATACTAATCATGGAATTTGCAACAAATTTCTTCCTCACAGTTGAAAATTTCAGAGAGGTAAAAATTAAAGAGATTAATGTTTATTTCCATGGAAAAGAATTGAATGGGAAAATGCATGTGAAAGGAAGATTTGGATAATTGTTTATCCAAATTTTTTAGAGAAGTAAAAGAAGAAGATTAAAAGTATTTTACCAAAGCTGGTAACCAAGACATGGTTTTCAAAACCATGGGAAACAAACCAGTAAATGGTTTTCCCAGTGAAATGGTAAATTGGAAAACACAAGACACAGTAAATGGTTTTCACAGTGAAATGGTAAATTGGGAAAATAAAGACATGGTTTTCAAAACCATGGAAGTCAAGCAATAAAATGGTTTTTCAAAACCACGAGCATGAGTTAAAATAGGAAAATTTAATTCTGCAGGATAAATAATATTTGGGAATTATTTTTATTCAAATATATTATTCCCAAATATTTAAGGAGAATATGGATAAATGAAATTAGATTTGAAATTGTACAAGTGACATTTCAAAGAGAATGTGGCAGAGGAAGGAGCTACAGCGTTAGAGGAATCAATAGTTGGATCATGAAATGTTTTTCTGTTAATCATTATAGTCATTTCTCATACCAAAACTATCATTTGTAATCATTGTATTTAGTTTTATAAGCTTAAACGTTTCATTTCAGTTATTGTAATCAATTTCACACCGAAGGAACTCGAATTGTATAAGTATTAGAGGTTCCAAATGTATTAGAGGTTGGAAGAAGTGCAAGGGCACCTTTTTAGTTGTTTTGAACGCAAATGTAATTCAGAGCTGAATTGAAGACATATGTAGAATCTTTTGAAGTATCTATGAAAAGATTCTAATGGTGGTGATATGAGTTTTCTTTCCTCTCCTTGTATGTATTTCATGTGTTCTTTAATTCCATTTTCACTTTCTTCTATTTAAATCAGATATTTTAGAGCTCAGAATTCATCTCGTGATGCTCTCATCTTAAGTGATTTAAAGTATGTGAAATTCTTCATAACTAATTCAGAATTCATGTCATTAATGCTCTGAGGTAGTTACTTGTTTCATTTTTCTTCATACACTCTGAAAACTACTATTTATAACTCAGATTCATCGCCTCACTTATCGTTTATCTTCTAGATATTTCTACCAGCCAGTCATTGTTTTCATTCAATTTTAGAATTTTGACTCCCTGGCCCTAAGTGTCCCTCCCTTTCCTTGACAACAAATTTACAACCCCCCCCCCAAAAAAAAAAGAATAAACCTAGACATTGATTGCCAAAAATATCATGTGACACGAGAGATCCCTCTCTGAGTTGAGCAGGCTAGTACCCGACTCTAAATTTGGTTAAAACAATTACCTTTGTCGTTTGTTTATCAGTCGAACAAATTTACCGAGTGCTAACATAGCACTTCTCTATTAACGTGGAAAATAGTAATGTGGCATAACACGTGGATGTTGGTGTGGCATGACATGTCATCCTAAGGTGTCAACTTAGCTATTGTGAAAAAAAATGTGGATGATAACGTGGAATGACATTTCATCACCCTATTTTCTCTATTGGTCATTTCTCTTGGAAGATCAGAACACTTTGCCAATTCAGCTAGTGCCCAACCATCGACCCATCAGTCCATCAACCATTTCTCTTATTCGACTGAAAAATTTCATTGAATCAATCAACGACCAACTATCGACCATCGACAATTTCTATTGGTGACTGAAAACACTTCATCTAATCTAGTCGACTTTACTATCGGTCGTCGATATTTTCCTTTGGCCAACTCTAACACTTAGATAATTTTTTACTAAACTCTCGATGAATTTGGACCATTTAGCTCCCATTGATAAATGACCTCGACCATTGATCTACTAACTTCGTCCAACTCTATCGATGCTCGACCATCGACTAGTAGAGATTTATTTTGGTTGACCCAAACTCTTTTCCAACTCGACTGACCAGATCATGAGTCCTTAGTGATTTCTCTTGGATAACTTAAAAACTTAGAAATTTCGACAAAACACCAGGTGAATCTGGGTCATCAATCTCTCATTCAAGATAATCTTTGCCTTCGATTTTTCTCCAACCTCCCAATGGATGAAATGAATACATATCATCAGTCTAATCAATTTTCCCAATATCCCAAATGAATTGTGGTTGTTGATTTACTCAACCTTTCAAACAACCAAAAAATTATGAATTTTTAAATTTATTAAAGTGAATCTCAATTGTTGATTCATTGAACTCTATAAAAAAAATATTGTGGAAATTTAAACTCAAATTTTGACATTCCATGTCGAATTTTACTCTGCAAATATTCAAATATACTCCATTGAACCTCTCTTAGACAGTCTCGAGTCATTTAAACTCTTTTTTTCCTCACGAATTCATGGATTTCACTCTAAGTTTATCCATTTTCCTCCAAAGTCACACAGACCGAAGTCTGCAACAATGATTTACTCAATTCACAATCATATTGGCCCATACAATCCTAGTGTTTGAACTAGAAAATATGATACCATAATGTAACATCCCCCAACCCAATTGAGGAACATTACAGTGCAAAATACTCCTAGGATTTAAATTTTTACAACTAATTCGATTTCTTGTAGCTTCCAGCTACGATTTACAAAAGTATTTAATTGTTGTTTGTTACCATAAATTAGGTGCATATACAACATGCTAAAATAGACAAAAATGCATCTAATAAACCAACATAACAACATGTAAATTATTCTCAAATACATAGAGTTCATGCACAACATTGTTACTCACAAATACAAGAGAGAAAACAAATAAAACACTTATCTTTCAAATTAGTTGTGCAACCAACTATTTGGTATGGACGTTCCACCCAACCATAGACCTACTATTACAAATATCAAGATCAAGTCACCCCTGATATGAGGCTAGTGATACATAAAAAGTGTGGTCTCTCACTGTCCACTCACAACTCATAAATCCCACAATCCATTGATATTTTCCTACATCTTTCACTATTTTCCACCAGCTCTCTTCCTATTGACCTTCCTAACCCAAGGAATGTAACCCTTTAGTAATTTCAGTCCCTTGGGAATATCATTCATTTATCAGTGTCTCTGGGACACAGGTAACCAAGAATCTCTTAGTTGGGAACCCAAGAGAACTTGTTTTTTGAGAAAAATCCTAGAAAACAATAGCAAACACTTGTTTTTATAAAGTAAATCACATAGGAATTCACTCTTCATTCCTGACAATCTGCCTCTATAATATCCATCTACAAAATTCTCCAAATATTCTCCATCATGCTCTAGCATTCTCCCTCCATGGATGTTCTAGCTACAACCTCTCTTTTTTTCTCTCTACTTGTTGTTCATGCACCAAAAATTTATTGTCTAAAAACTCTTGTAGCTACCCATATGAATTTCCTCTCCTTTATATTGAATGCTTGAATCACACACTTCCACAAGCTGATTGTACTCATTTGCCCATGGGTCCAATAACCATGTTATGTGAATTTTCACACCCACCCTCTTACATGCATTCAATGATTGGATTTGGGAACACACAATAAAAAAATAGAGTTTAATACATAGTCATAATAAAATTCAGGAATGTAGGTGAATAATTACACATGGGTAATTCCCCCTTGGACCCCCCCTGCCCATTATCCTATAATATCCCCTCTCTTGTGGATTAATTCAGCCCCCATCTCTATCGATTTTCCCTTAGAAAATGACATCACATTTTTTTATTAAAACATAGGAATACAATTCACATTAAGGTATTAGTCGCATATTATATCTACATTAAGCATTAATTAAACTAGGGATTATAGTGGGAATGTTACAAAATATTACAGAGATATTTACAAGATATTTTCTCAAAATCGATCATCAACAAATGTCCCTCCATTCTATTTAAATACATATCATGGACCAATTAGGCACTAACCCATGGGTCAATGTAGTTGTTAGTATTGAGGAGAATATGAGTTGCCTGATCACTCTATGTTGGGAACATAACGTGACCATCAGATTATTTAACTAAAAATGCATGTTAATGCATACTAAATAAACACACTAAGAAACACACTTTTACCTAACGATACATTACACAAGTTTATCTTAACTAACTCCTAATTATCTAAATATCCTAATATTCCCCCTTAAGAACGACTTGGGATAGGATTTAAAAAGGAGACATAATAGGAGGAGCAAGGAGGCATTAGATCCGATCCCCTAATAATGACAACATCATGAAATCCTTAACATAGATTGAAGTTTGGAAAAATTCACTTCTATAAGAGATTTTGTAAAAATGTATGCAACTTGATCTTTTGTAGGGAATAAGAGCACTTCAATGACTTGATCATGAATGATATTTTTTATGAAGTGCATGTGTATATCGATGTGTTTATTTCACTGATGTTGAGATGGTTCTTTGGAAAGTTTGATGGAACTTTGACTGTTGCAATAGAGGGTGGTTGGATGTTGTTGCTAGAATCCAAACTCTGAAAGGATCTTTGGAATCCATAAGGCTTCTTGACTTGCATTAACTATTGCTAGATACTCTACTTCTACTAAATAAAGATCAATGGATTGTTGATTCAGACAATCCCAAGTGACAGGCCTTGACCAATGATGAAAACATAACGTGTAGTAGAATTTTGATCATTCACGTCCCCAACCCAATCTGAATCAGTGAAACCAACCAATAAAGGAGTCCCTGTGAGTTTTAATGTATCCTGAAATGAATTGTACCCAAAACATAGTGAAGTATCCTTTTAGTTTCCTTCCAATATATTTCATTGGGTGTTTACATATATTGGGAAACAAGACCAACAACAAAGGAAATATCAAGACTGGTATGGGTCAAATAGTAGAGGATACCAACTAACAATAGTACAGTAGAGTATAACCTTCTATCATAATTGAAGAAGAAGAAATAAAACAAGAACATAAGATGGCACAAATGTCGAAGATGTCTCACGGGACAAAGAAGGCACATACGCTTAATTAGGCTTGAAAGACAATCAATTTTCATCAAATTTAACATCTCTTCTAATAATAATTTCATTAGAATGAGATTGAATACCTTTATAACCTTTGACATCTTCAGAATAACCAACAAAAATATAGTTCTAACTTTTATCCTATAAATATTTCCTTTTCTCATCAAGAATGTGAGCCCATGCTACACTAGCAAATAAAAGGAAGCGACATACATCTGTATTAATTTTATTACATGATTCTTCCAGTGTTATATTTTATAGAAAATGTGTGGGAGTGATATTTAATATATAATTTGCATAGTTAATGGCTTCCACCCAATAATTAAGACTTAGTCCCTTATATTGGATCATTCAATTAGCCATTTCTTTTAATGTGTGATTCTCTCTCTCAACAACACCATTTTCTTGTGGTGTGTATGGAATAATGTGTTGCATTTGAATTCCATTTGCAATGCAATAACTTGTTAATTAATGTTCACATATTCACCTCCATTATATATTCTTAACCTTTGAAGTTGATGTCCAGATTATTTTTCTACAAGGGCCTTATAGGCCAAAAACTTGTCAAACACTTATCTCTTAAGTTTTAAAAAGTAAACCCACGTGTGTCTAGAGAAGTCATCAATGAAAGTTAATAAATACTTGCACCTAGAAAAAGGAGAATAAAGTGCACCACGCAATTCATAGTGAACAAGTTACAAAGGGTTTCAGGCATGCCAAGGGGCACGTTTGTAAAAAATTTCCCGATGATGTCTACTGAGAACACAACTGGCACAAACACCATCTCTACAAGAAACAAGAGGAACACTAATAACCATCTATTGATTACATAGTTGTTTTAATGAGTGATAGTTTAGAGTACCAAACTGTTCATGTCAAAGTTTGTTGAAGTCATCACTATGAGCAACAAGAATTGATGGAAAATATGATGACCCAAAGTTTTCATAGTTGTACAACCTTCTAATATCATCAACAATTCCAATTGCCAGGACATGCTTATGATATTTTAAATTTTTAATTATAACTTGGTGAGGAGAAAAATGTATGGTTTTACCTTCACCTGAATGAGTGATTTGATATTCTGATAGAAGGTTGGAGGAAAGAGTTGGAACATGTAATGCATCAATAAAATGCACATTATCTACCTCAATTTCTCCAGACCCTACAACACTAAGATATTTGTCATCACAAACAAATATTTTCTTGGTGTTAAATTCATTTAGAGTAGCAAATATGGCTTTATCCTTAGCCATATTATAAGATGCTTCAAAATTAATAAGCCACTCATCAAAAGAATAAGTACAAGTTGCATTGAAGGAGAATCAAGAAGTATAAAGTGCATGTCCATGATAATAAGAAGAGGAAGAATGAACAATAATGTTATGCTTCTTCATCAATGCTTCTAAGGATTCCATATTTTTAAAAAATTTGGAGTCCACCTGACCATATTTACCACAAAAGTTGTAATGTTTGTTAGTCTTCTTATTTTTGTATTTTTCTCCTTTGTCAACATTAAGAGTAGAAGTTGGTGGTGTGGGTTTAGGGCCCTCATTTTTCTTGTTATTATGGAAAGGATGTTTCTTATTGGGATTCTTGGGTTTATTTTTCTTTGGGGCCACTAAGGGTTTTTTGGATGTACCTACAGTTCCAATCAATCCAAGTTACATAAGATTATATTTCTCAGGAATAAGAGCATCACAAAAAGACTCAAGAGAGGGATTTTGGTAAGCACTCCCTAGGATGTATAATTTTAAGGATAGAAATTTATCTCAGAATATAGAAATCTTGGAGAAATATGACTAGTCCTTAATATTCAAACTATAAAATCTTTGTCGATAGTTTCGTAAAAATATTTAAATTTCCAAGGATTTTACATATATTTTATAATATTTGGGCTATTTTTAAGGTAAAATAATTTTATTCTATAGAATTTGGGAGAATCACTTTTAGAAAAAATGGA
>ML835109.1:57442-89486 GCA_009831015.1 Picea engelmannii
AAAATTGGTATAAAACAAGCTATTTTATTATCAACAAGTGTAAAAGGTAAGTTACAACCTTTTCCAGCCTTAGGCATCTTCTTCAAGCCAGCTATATGGGTTCCTCTGGGAATCTTCAAGCATCAACTCAACCAATAAAGACTTCTCTCAATGAATCAGGTAGAGATAATGAGACACCCTATAGTCATATACAAGGAGAAAGAAGCTCTAGAAAAGGAGTTTCCATATTAAAGGGGATGTTTCTTAGAGAATATAGGGAAAGGAGGCTTTCTATATGTTGGTAGCATAACTTTGCACCAAGGGACATGTCTTCATCTTTAGCCCTCTATGATTGTTTTATATCTTCTCAAAGAGGTTTGGAGTGTTGTATTTCTTCATGTATGGGAAAGGGTCACTATGAAACGAGTCCAACCAAAAAACCTGCCCAAAAACACAGAATTATTTTATTTTCAGCAAAACTGAGGGCATCTGCAAGTTCGAGTGAGCAAAGGTGTAGATGTCCTCGTTTTGCACTAGGAAAACTCATGGACATTCTCTTAAAGCATGTTTTTTAGATGATTTTGATAGTGGATTTTAGGGAAATTCATAGAAAGTATTGGGAAAGGGTTAGTCCATGGAACAAAAGCATAAGTGTGGAATTTTGTGCTATAATAGTTGGGAAAATATCTTAACTATCAGAGTACCTAACTAAAAGTGCATAGTAATGCATACTAAATAAAGACACTATGAAACACACATTTACCTGATGACACATTAGACCAATTTGATCATAACTAACTCAGGTAAATGTTTCAATATCCTAAAAGAAAGCATCATATTATAGAAAAAAAGTCTCAGTGAAGTCAGGAGTACAAAAACATGAGTTGTACACATAGACTATTTCAAGGCTTGAAAGGATTAATCAACGAATAGAGTGAAATTGAAAGCATTATTTTTAAGGGGAGTAGTAAGGGGAGTTGCAATTTTGTTGCAATTTTGAACAAACCTACGATAATATCCACTTAAAGACAAAAAAATCTCAAACATTTAATAGTTTTAGGATGGGGCCAATCCTTCAGAGCTTCTATATTTTTTGGACCCACACATACACCATCCATGCCAACAATATGGACCAGGTAATCTGCTTCTTGATCTCAAAAACCACATTTAGATTATTTGAGAAAGCATTTTTGTTGAGATAGTAAATGTAAAACTTGATCCACATGGGATAGATGATCTTGCCAAGTTTTACTATAAATGAGGATATCATCGAAGAAGACTAGGAAAAACTGATAGAGGAAGGGGCATAAGACATGATTCAAGAGGATTTGTAAATTGGATGGTGCATAACAAAGGATGAAGGAAATAATAAAGAACACATAATGGCCTTCATGACTCTGAAATGTAGTTTTCGGAATATCTACCTCTTTCATACATATTTGGTGGTAACTAGAATGTAGAACAAGTTTGGTAAATAATTGAGAACCACTCAGTTCATCTAAAAGGTCATCAATGACATCAATGGAAAATTTATCTTTGACAATAATTTTGTCAAGGGCTCCAAAATCATGGCACATGTGCTACACACCTTCTTTCTTGAGTAGCATGACAATAGGATAAGATTAAGGGCTAGTACTAGGATGAATGCCACCTGCCATGAGCAATTCTTGAACAATTTTTTGAATTTCATTTTTTGGGAAACGGGGTGACTATAAGGGAGAACATTGGGAGGAAGATTACTAGGGAGAATTTGTATGGAGTGATAATGGGGGCTAAGGGAAGGGGGAAGCCCTTGGTGATTGTCAAAAATAGATTTGTGTTTGGATACAAGAAACTAGATGTTGGGATGAACCATGGGTGAGAGGGTCTCAACTACTTGAATGGCATGGAGTTGGGATATAATGCTAGAATGACCTTTTTTGAGGAGTTTTTTCATGCAATGTGAACTGATAATCTCAAGAGAGCTTGTTTTGATGTCTTCAAAGTGGTATTGTTGTCCATCCTGCTGGAAATGAAATTTGAATGGTTACTTCCTTGAATTCCATGGTGATGGGTCAAGTATGCATTACCATTCAATACCCAGAACAATGTCACAACACCCATTATCAATAGAAAAAATGTGGGATTTTAGGTGATAATGACCAATTTTGGGACACACATTTTCACAAAGATGCCCACAGTTCATAGAAATTCCATTAGAAATCATGATATGAAAATTATTGATTGCATGGATATAACACATGGTCTCTTTAGCAATGCGACAATGAAAAACATTATGGGTTTTACCACTATTGACAAGGATAATTACTTTATGATTCTTGATATACCAAATTAACTTAAGAGTTTGGGGAGGAAAGTACCAATTAGAGAATTCAGAGAGCTAAATGGTTCAACTTATGATGAATCATAGGGTGGGATAGGATCATTGGCATGAGGTAGTGCTTTTAAAGGGGAAACATCTCTATCATATTCATACGTGTCATCAGACATGGCCATAAAAATATTTTTCTCGTTACACTTGTTCCCCGAAAAATATTTTTCATCATAGTTATAACAAAGACAATCAAGTTGGTGTTCATTCATTTTTTACCTAGTCAATCTATGGACATTAGGAGGAGTTGAAGGAGGAAAAATATTGATGGGTTGGGAGCGGGGAATAAAGGAGGCATTTTTTGTTTTGGAATAGGTTACATGTTGGGATTCCTTTGTCTGTTGAGTAGTTGAAAACCACGTTTGGGGGTGAGCCATGAGGACATGCACTAATGTGTCATAATTGAGGCCACTAATAAAGAATTCTCGGAAGAAGGTGTTGGACATTCCGTCATTTCAGAGAGACAATTGTTCAAAAGAAGTGATGTAATATTCAACTATACTAGATTTTTTAAGCTTGTTCAAACATACCAAATGATATATGTCGGTGTCAAAGAATTCATAAAGGTATGAAACAAACTGGGTCCAAGCAAGATACCCCGAGTATGAAGTTTTGTGCCATTTCCATCGTTAAGGATCCAAATAAATGACATCGATATGATTTTTTGTTCGGTCATCAATAATTACATGCAAAGAGAAGTAATGTTCCATTTGAGTGACTTATCATGTGGGATTTGAGTCATCAAATTTATTCACCTCAACTTTTGGAGGACACAATTCTTGATGAAGGGGGGTTGAATTAAAGTGTCGGGAATGTGAGGATTCATCACCTTCTTAGTGTAAATTTTGATCAGAGGAATTAGGATAATTGGGTGACATAAGAATGGTTTTCAACTATTTTACAATGACACATAGGGTTTATAGGTTAGTGAGCTTGGAATTTATGTGGTCCATCTAGTCGACCTGATAATTCATTCTATTAAGATTAAAAGTATAGTCACTGATGTTGGTATTGGTCTACTCATGCATTTTTTACAAGGTAGATATGCGACTTTTAGAGTCTTGGTTGTGGGTGTGGGCCATTGGGAATATAAGAAGGAAATAATTGGGTTGGTGGGTCTATAAAGAAATGGGTTATGGGTGAGGGGCACCACTATGATCTACACATAGTGAGGAATCCAAAGTAATAGGTCTCAAATAAGGGTATCGAGGAGGATGGTTGGGTCCATAGAAAAAACAAGGCTTATGAGTGATGTGTACCACTACAATCAATGTGAAGAGAGGAATCCAGTGGAACGAGTCCCAAATAAGGGTGTCGATTGAACAACTATACCTTTTTCTACTATTGTGGAGTTATACTCTAGTATAAATAATATTTCTTTGATCAAATGCCCAAATTTTTAGTCTTTAAAATTGTGTAGTAATTTCACAACCTCGATGCAAGAGACAGGATTGTGCTATAGAATTTCCCCTCTGTGTCGGTTCTGTTTTTTTTCAACAACAAGGGTTAGGGGTTTTAAGGGTTGCAACAAATGAGGTTTTTCCTTGTTCTATAGATATATGATATACCAATGGGTTCCAACAGTAGTACTCGACCAAATATCTTGGGGCACCATCTGAAGAGGCTCGACCGTATCCTTAATCAAACTATGCGATTACCTAGGTATATGAGAGTAGTATTCCCAAGTGTTATTTCCAGTGCCACTATAATAGTTAGGAAGCTCGTAAGTTGATCTATGGATGGTTTTAGGAGATCAATGGGACTCCCTATATACCCAAGGGTACATTAGAGTGAATGGCCATGTATAGGTGTTGTTTCATGTAGTACTACTCAAAGGGGTAGCAACAAGGGTTACCGAGGTATACAACTAGGTGAAACAATGTGTTTCAAGTAACCCATTAAATCGTCTATATTTCCTATGTGTAGTCCTCTCCAACCAATGTTTTACCCATCGAACGACGTCCTTAGTACATGTATTTATCCTGAAAAAAAATTGTCTAAAAACTCTAGAGAGGAAAGTGATTTGATACCACTTATAAGGTACCAGATGTTAATATTGAGAGAATAAATATATATTTTCCTTAAATTATCAATAGAAAGAGAAAAATATAGAGAACAATTATGGAATCATTTCTAGAAATGATACCTTTATTATATTGATATCCAAGTTCACTTTCCTCTTCGAGGGGGAAACCTCTAGCAGAGTAGAGCTCAAGTACAAAATGATTCTCAAGACAAGACATTTCCATGTCTTCTACTCCTATTTATATTGTTTCTATATTTTAGAGAAAAATCTAGAGGAAGATATTTCTAGAATAAAAACCTTCTATTAATTCTTCTTACATTAGACATGTTCACATTATTACATAGTCCTTATTTACTAATGTTGGTCTTTATTACATAGAAAACATATTATTCTATGTACTTTAGGATTTAGGGAGGATATGTCCCTAACAACATCATAGTTAAAACCAACATGAAATTAGATTCAACCACCATTCAACATTTACAAGAGAGATAAGATATGATAACATAATTTTATAAATGTTCCAAAAAAAACCACAAAAGTAGGTCAATGGGACTAAAGGATACATCTAGTGTAATTATAATGTGGGAGTGCAAAATCATCTCCGATATAATGAGAGAAAGATATAACAAAAATAAGAAAAATGAAAGTAAATTCTAGGTAAGTATCTGACAAGGTTAATCCCTAGATCTAGAAAAAACCAAAAATAAAGTATATAGAGAAGTATCATAAGTGTGGAAATACATAGTGAGAGTGTCCATGGTAGGAGTTTCAAAAATCAATACTATCCGAGAGAGAAAATATTGAAGATGAATCTAAGGAGGGCAATGTCTTCTAGATATGATGACCAATGGTGACGGGGGCGATGGTGGTTGCACTAGTTCACTATCGTAATTCTAGAGCACCATAGGGGGATTCGATTGTATGACCCTAGGGGTGATGTAGGAACGAGGAAGCTCAGTTATCCTACCATCCGAGTTTGAAGTAAAGAAGCTCTAAATAGATCTCTCACTATTTCTCTAGGGAAAGAAATAAATATTACGAGTTGGAGCTTCCATACTCTAATTTAATATGGAGTTAAATCCTTTTTCACTCAGTACATCCTTTAGGTTTCATATGGTTCTATGACCTGGGTGGAGCCTTCTTGAAGATGAGGACATGTTCGTACGACCCTTCACTTTGGAAATAAACAGTCGTACAACTTGTAGATACAGTAAAATCAACTGAATTAGTTGTGGGGTGAACATTGGAGGCTTGCTAGGTTGTAAGTTGGTACTCAATGAGCTATAGGAAACCAATAAACACTAAAAATATTTATAGGTAGCTCATGGTGGCCATGGAAAATTACAATGATGTTTTTCCTTACTTCTAATAGTTAAGTTCACACATGGAACCAATTTAGAAACTCCTTACAAGATTACAACAACCAAATAATGGTGTGCACTATTCTCCAATATAAAAAAAAATAAAAAAAATATGGAGCATAGAGAGATAATGGGATATTCATTTACTCATAAAATACCATAAATATGAATGAAAACTACAACACTATAGAGATAAATAAAATATGAGCTCAATAATTAACACAACGACCATTAAATCTTTAGAGTATCCATTAAAAACACACAAAGTAGATTCATTGGACTAAAAATATAAATTAAGACAAAAAATTTAATATCACACAGAGATAAATCAATGCACATGGAGACATTATTTTCCACGGAAACCCAAATGTGAAAACTAGCTTTGAATGGTTTCTTAGTTTTCATTTCAACAATCTATAGTTACAATGCAGTTCATGGATCTATGGCCATCCAACAATTCACACAACTCCCCCTTTGATTCATGTCCACCTAGAACCAAAAATACCCTTTGACAATGAAATTACAAGAAGAAATAAGGAGAGAAAGGGGAATGGAAAGGCCAATATACATGAAATTTTATTTCCCATTATTCAGTGTTTTTTTCTCCTACTTCCATTTTCTCTGTTATTTTTTTTTCTCCTTTGTCTTATTCCACTTTACTTTAAAATGCCTTTTACATAGTTACTAACCTTCCTCAATGGCTATATTTCCTTAGATATTAAGGATTACAACCATTTCTTCATGTTTGGATACATTTCGGATCACACCTCCCAATTTAGAGGCTTTTGGCTCTCCAAAATCTTAGAGGACCAATCTGTATCAATTTTTCATATGTCTACTTCTTTGGAACATGTATTTCACTCGAGATCCTTTCTATAGCTCTAAATGTACTATGAATCTCGTTCGTGGCTCTAGATACCAGATCTTGTTTTGACTATGTCTCTGGCTCTGGTTCCTGGATTGATTGTTCCTACAATACACAAGTTTTCTCATTGAATTTCAACTTTGAGAAATTAGGATAACTAAACTTTAAATTCAACAGTCATTCCCATCTCTCTCAAACTTGGAGACTATCCATATTGACAATCAATGAAGTCAAGTTTAATGTTGTCTTATGATTTTTCAATTAGATCCCAATAGTAATTTCCTCATGTGAAAACCCCACAAAAGGAAGTGTGGCATGCCTTATTTTGTTAGAATTAATTTCTTCTTGATAAGGAAATAACTCTTTGGTGCCTACACATTCTTATAGTCACTATTTTTCAACAAAAATGTCATTTTGATGGAAATCCTTCTGTGCAATCATAGTTCATAATCCAACATTTTGTTTTCTTTGGAAATTGTCACAGAGTTCTCATCATCCCCCCAAGGTCATTAGCCTTTATGTACTGATCTATGACATGTATTCAAGAATGGTTTCTTCTGATGTAATATTGAAACAAAAATGGGATTATGGTTTCTTTTGGCATTAAATCAATGTCTATATTATTGGTTTCACCGACTTCTTATGCTACTATAGATCCTTGGATATTTTTTTCTCCTTGAATTAGAGATGCAATAAGCTCTTCATCATCTTCGATATTCACTCTTTTCACTTCGCTCTTGATTGTGTGGTTTCTAAGGGTGAATATCTAGATGAATTCAACAACACTTTTCTTCCCAATGGCCATTCAAATTGCAGACTATGGATAAAGTTCTTGGCATTTTTGTATGTATGGATTTCTTAACATGGTCCTTTCCTCTTCATGCCTTTGAATTCACTATTGGTTTTGGGATGTTTTCTTTTGATTCCTCCTTTGAAATAAATTTGAATTGTGGAATATGGATTGTTGCCTCTAGAAAGATTTCACATGATAGCCTTTCTACCCACTGAATGAGAATACCTCTGAGTACCAACAAATCAAAAGGATATGCATTTTTTTCTTACAATAATGAGAAACAAGGGATTCATTACTTGATGCATACCCATTGTACTTATTCTTCTTGTTTTCATTGATATTATTATTTCTTATTCTAACTCTAGGTGTAGGTTGAGTCTTTGAAATCCTTTTATTACTACCCTTTGAAATCCACCACATGAAGGTTGAGGTGGTATTGGGATTCCACCTTCATGTATTGATTCTCTTTCTTCAAATGAGTAGGAAAACTTCTCCATTTACTTTTCCTTCACAAACATGATCTTGGATTTCATGTAATTTTCCCTCTACCATAAAAAAACCAAAGCTTCATACTTGATCCTTTGTTTAGCTTCAGTGGGGCCTAGTATGCCTTGTCTTCTCTTTCCTAGCCCTTGTCTATCATAGCCTGTTTTCATTAACAATTTCAATTGAATTCCTCCAATATGATTTTAAAATTCACCAATATGCTATTGAGAAATTCCTATTGAAGGTGAACTTATTAGAATTTTCATGGCCATGGCGTTGTCTTCAAAAATGTAAATGGGAGGTGGATTTGCTTCTATACACACTTGTATAGCTACTTCGAACTTTTCCAATTCCTCCTTCTCTACCAACTCTCATTGTATCAGAGTCATCATCTTAGTGTACATATTCTCCTTCCAATTGTTCAACTGGATGACATTCTCTCTTAAGTGTACATGTAGAACTCTTATTTTTTCCGACTCTTCCATAACTATAGTGAGGGAGTTTGGGCATTCAACAAATTTATTCTCTAGGATTGAAAACATCATTTCTAGCTCTGATGGTTCCTCTCCATCTCTCTCATCCCCTGGTTAAATATCTGGACATGTTCCTTCAACTTATTTTTCTCTTATTGAATTTGAGCATTGATGGCTTGTAGGTCTTCCAACCTCTCTCTATTATCTTTACCTATGCTAGGTATACAAGGTTCTAGAATTCTCGTCATGATCAAGGATTTAGCTTCTCTAATACCATATGATTTGTAATTGAGGGAATTATAGTCAACTTGATTCACCAACATGTATTCTTTGTATAATTTAATATTTGGTCCTTGCTATTACTCTTTTAAGGATAATATTTGGCTTCTTCGATCACTATTTGGACTTGAATGCTCTAGGTTCAAGACTTGGGCACATTCTTGTCTTATCTATTTCATCTTACACTAAAATTCACATCCATAATTTAACATACACAAACATATAGGTTGTTATGAATAAACATATTCTTGCAATTTCAACTAAATGAACAATCCTTTGTTTGTGTAGATAAATTCAAATCCCACATCTAAAAAAAAAAAAAAATGGTTTTGCATAACTCCTCACTAGCTAATCCCACTTAGATAATTAGAGCCTTGTTGTCAAATAAGCTAGCCACATATTCAATCTAGCTCTGTTGTGAAAGAATAAACAGTGAACTTTATCTTTGAATGTGCATACTCATTCATATTTCAAATGATAAAACTAATTCTCCCCTTTAATTCTATCTACACTGCGTACATTAAACCACTCCACTGTTCATATTAATGGAGAGAGAATTAGTTTACTAGAGTTATTTATACATTTTTGGATCAGATACCAATGAAGGAAATACACATGGTTGAGGATATAATTGGTTTTAGCAATAGGATGTTGGAGTGAATATGAAGAAGGAAATCAATATTGTATCGGTACACCAAAATTGCTCCTATCATAGAATTTCCCAGTCGGTAGCCACTACAAAATACAAATGCCTTTGTTGAATTTCAAAGGCTACATGGGCACATTCATTATGTGAGGAAGTATAGTCGTTTTTCTAATTAATTAAGAAAAAATTCACCCAATGACAACTCAAGCCATGGATGAGGGTGAGTATTTGTAAGTGAATAAATAATACACATCCTAATCAAAACAACTTGAAATTAGAGAAAACCACTATTCAACATTCATAACATATAGAAATGGATGCCCTCCAAGCCAAGTACAATTACACATCCTACGTGGAACCTTATTGAAGATGAGGATGCATTCATATGGCCTTCCACTATGCAAATAAATGGTCATATAGCCTATAGATGATGAAAAATCAATTGAATTAGTAATGGGAAACCTACAGAGATTTTTTGGGCTCTAAGTTGGTACTTGATGAGCTATAGGTAGGAAATAAACACTCCAAAAATTTATAGGTAGCTCATGGTAGCCATGGAAAATTACAATGGCATTTTCCCTTATTTCTAACAGTACAATTCACACATGGAACCAATTTAGAAACTCCTTATAAGATTGCAACATCCAAATAATTGTTTCCATTTATATCCAATCTCATAAATCAACCAATGATGACAGATAGAGAGCTATTGGGATACTCATCTACCTATAAACTAATGAAAATACGAATGAAAACTTCAAACACTATAGAGATAAATCAAATCTCATCTCAATAACTAAAACACCAACCATTAAATATTCAAAGTACAACCATTATAAACACACACAATATGTTTATTAGACTACAAATGCAATTTAACATAGAGAAATAAATAACACACAAGGATAAATCAATACACCTCGAGACATTATTTACCCTAGAAACCAAATTGAGAAAACCATTCTCGAATGCTTGCTTAGTTATCATTTTAACAATCTCTAGTTATATGGATTTATGGCCATTCAACAATTCACATAGCTTCTCCTTTGCATTCTCTCCTCATGGCCCAAAAAAATCCCTTTGAGAGTGAAAGTACATGAATAAATTGAGAGATATGGGGTAATTATAATCCCACCATGCCTAACCTTTTATTTCCCACTCCTTAGTCTTTGTTCCCCTATTTCCACTTTGTATTTTATTTAGTTCTTATTTTTTTCTCCTTTCTCTTATTCTACTTTACTTTGCATTGTATTTTATATAGTTACTAACTGGGAAATCAATAAGGGTGCACCCCTTCCTTCACCACTCAGTATGAGAAAATTTGGTATGAGAAAATTTGGTATGTTAACAGTAATTTCTATTATAAATTGTCCTCACCACTCTTGTTGAGCAGCGATATTACAAATACAATGTCAGTATGTCAGTTTGTATGATCCAATTATATTGTAAACATCCCTCATCAGTCTTCATGAGAAGGGTGCTCTAGAATAAAGCAACAAATTCCATTGTAACACATAATAATGCATAGGGAAAAGTCACCTTGCATAATAAAGGGTTCCCCTCTCTTACTATGTAGATTGATGGTCATCTTATGTTCTAATATTGTCTTCTTCATTTGTGTATGGTCTGTTTTTTCCTTCTATTCAATAGTGTCTCTGTTGTATTTGTCAGTGCACATTGTGTTGTTGTGTGTATTTTTAGATATGAATTGTAGATCAATTGGTATCAAAGCATGGGTCTTGACAAGATTCTAATCACAATAAAGTATTATACGAAAACACATCCCCCAAATCTGAACAAAAATGTTTTTTCTAGTGGATTCTCAAAATTCACATCTTTACTCAGAGTTGGAGTGTTCCCTCCTGAGGGTTTTCAGTATGCCCTTCTCAAGTATTTTTTAAAAGAACCCTATTCATAGGGGCTCAGTGAACCCTTATCAAGGTTTTCTAGTGTGCAATTTGATCAAAATTTAAGTGGTCCCTCTTTAGTGCTCATAATGTAACTCTATGTAGCACCCATCCTCAGAGAAAACCAAGTAGTTGATGAAAATCATGGCACCACATAAGGAGCCATCCACAAAGGACTCAACTTCCAATGTATTTGTAATAATTCAATATTTATACTTATATTTACATGAACTACTCTATATGCAACAACGTCGAGCTCCAACACCCATGTTGCTCAATACATGTTTCCTATTGCCCAAGTTTTCAGACCAAATGAATGGAGATAATGTCGACGATTGGCTCCATAGTATTTCCAACTACTTCAATACATGTCCTGAGATGAACGTAGAAATGAAAATTCAAATAAGAACCCTACAATTGGAGGGAATTTCACCTGATTGGTGGAATAACCAACTAGAAAATTGGTATTTGGTCATACACCTAAGAAAACGCGAAGATACGACACCTTCCACCATCATGTCATAGGATGGATTTTTCCATACTCTTAGAAATAGCTTATATCCCTTGAAATATCAAAAGAACCTTCTGGAAAAATCGTTGCAGCTTCAACAAATCGACAAGCAGTTATGACAAAGATACATCGATGTCTTATGTAAGTTGTGCATCCAGATACAAATTTCATATCCAGAAGAGGTATTGATTCTCAAATTCAATTTCGGTTTATTAATGGTTTTTCATTGTGAAGTATATTTTTTTGAGTCTCCTTCATTGGAAAGGCATTTCTTGGGGCCTTGGACATGGAACATAAAGTGGCTCCTCGAACCCACTCTCCTGAAACCTTCCCTGGTCCTTTTAATGCATGTAGCTTTGACAAATCGACAATTAGTTCATATAAAGCTACATCAATGTCTTATGTAAGTTGCACATACAGATACAAATTTCATATATAGAAGAGGTATTGATTCTCAAATTCAATTTCGGTTTATTAATGGTTTTTCATTGTGAAGTATATTTTTTTGAGTCTCCTTCATTGGAAAGCCATTTCTTGGGGCCTTGGATGGGGAACATAAAGTGTCTCCTCAAATCCACTCTCCTCAAACATGCCCTGGTCCTTTTAATGCAAGCTTGTCTTGTACTAGTCCCTTGACTAGTTCCCCTATATCTCCATCCACATCTCATAATGCACCCTGGTGTACCTTTCATAACAATAATTGACATGCCTTTGCTAACTATCATGAACTTAAAAACATGGTCACCAACAAAACTTTATTTCCAGAATTCACTTAGCAAGATCCCCCTGATTATTGTCAAGTAATTCCTCTCAACAGTACTACCGAAGTTGACCCCTCTCTAATATTGATGACTGCCAATGAACCAAACACCTTTAATATACCCCTATTTATGAATAACTTTCAAACTAAACATGAATTGGCCACTCTCACCATGGACAATGGAAACCAAAAGAACCTGATGGCCCAATATTTGGTCCAATGTCTACAACTCTACACCATGCAACATCTGGCCCCATATCAACTCAGGTAGGTACAAAAGGGCAGCCCTCGTCTTACTATATCATGGTGTTGTGCGATGACCTTTTCTATTGACCCTTTCCGATATAGTATGGTGTATGATGTCTATCACTTAGATTATGTCGATTTTTTACTTGGCCTCCCCTACCAATAGGCCTGACACGTACTCTATCATGCTAAATATCAAAAATACCACCTACAACATGAGGGGTGCACATATGTACTTACATATTCTATGTGTAACTCCACCCATCCCTTTACCGGAAAAATCACGGTTAAGCAATTCAATATCAAAAAATTTGTCTCGTTGTGCTTAACTAATCCCATTAAACCAAATAATTTGACCAACCCTGCACCTGTATAGATTGATCCCATGCTGCAAGAATTTTCAAATGTCTTCACTCAAGTCATGAGTCTGCCCTTGCCTCACTTTATTAAGGACACCGTTGATCTAATTCTGGGTGCATCCTTTCCCAATGCCCCATCCTATCCCCTTTCTCCTCGAGATTTTGGTCACATAGAATGCCAAATTGGCCAACTTCTGGACTCAATCCATATTCAACCTTCATTGTCACCTTGTGCATCACCATCATTTATTATTCCCAAAAAGGAGACATTTGAATGGCGCCTTTTGACCGATTACCATTCCCTTAATAAATCCAGAGTTAAAAATCATTACCCCCTTCCTCAGATTGAGGATTTTACATACCACTTACAAGTTGTTTGTTACTTCACTAAGATGGACTTGAAAATAGCCTACCATCAAGTGTACATGAAATAAAAAAACACATGGAAGACTCCATTCAAAAGACAATTTGGACTTTCTGAGTGGCTAGTAATGGAATTTTGGCTAACCAGTGCCTAGCTATGTTTATGTGGTTAATCGGTGATATCTTCCAACCCCACTTGGGCAAGTTTGCGGTTATTTATTTTTATGACATATTGGTATTTAGGAGGTCTTGGGTAGAGCATCTTCAGCGTGTACATAATGTACTTGGGATATTGCAAGAACATCAACTTCATGTGAAGGAAAATAACTCCTATTTTGGGTAGACCTCAATACGTTATTTAGGATTCATAATGGAACCAACAGGGGTGCACCCATATTCATCCCGGGTACAAGTGTTGGCACAATGACAACCTCTCTCCAATGCACATGATCTCAAAAGTTTCAAGTGAAAAATTAATTTCTATTGGAATTTTGTCTCTCATTTTTCACAGTTGGCTCATCCTTTGCACTAGTTGTCTAATCAAGACAACTTTCATTGGAATATAGAGGTTAAGTACCACTTTGAGAGGCTCAAGATGGAATTATTCTCTGCCCCTATTCTACATTTTCCTGATATGAATATTCCCTTCAATATTGATATGAATTCAACTCAATTTGTAATTGGGGATGTGATTAAACAAGGAGGTCACCCGGTGGCATACCATTCAGAGACACTTTCAGAGGGAAAATTCAATCACAACACATATGACAAGACTTTTTTACAATTTGGTGCATGCATTAAAGTAGTGGCACCATTATATTCTTTGAAAAGAGATGATTATGCACAAAGGTCATCATCTCTTGATCTTTATTAATTCACACAAAAAAATTAAGGAACAATGCCATTTGAAGTGAACAATGTAATTCAACAATATCATCTCATCATTAAATACAAGAAAGGGGTCACTAACAACATGGATTAATTGTTAAGTATACCACCTACTCAGGTTGTAATATACCAGATATAAAAAGTATGCATAACAGAAATAAAATTCTGGAAATGGTAGAATAACAATTGTAACGTTCCCTCTGACCAACATCAAGATGAAGTGCGCCACTCCAAAGAAACCACTCATGCTCTGACACCAGCTGGTAACATTCCCAGCCTTCAGGCTAGGGCATGCTACTCTAGGGAATGCTTCCGTTCGCATAATGCGGAACATACAGTAGCATACCATGTAGTCAACTGAGCAATGCCACATAAATTTACTCTTTAAACTGCATGCAACTAAGACATATACATACATCACGCTCACAGAATATTTACATATAAACATAAACAAACAATTACTTTCTTTAACATATGAATTTTATATTGAAATAATAGTAACTACAGATATGCAACATTTACAGAGAATTACCCATAAACATACGGGCAATTATAATCACATATATTATAAACCATAACATAGGCATGTAAATAACAAAAAACATATCATTTTTATCATGCAACTAGTACTTATCTTGGAAATATTGTCACCAACTACGTACAGACCATCCACGAACCTCCCAGCCATAGACTACACTGTTTATCACTCTCAACAATGAGTCACCCCCGAGATGGGACTAAACTCCACCCAGGGTAAAGGGTTCCTATCCAGGATAAGGCTCATGGACAATAGGAAAGACTCTGTCTTAGGTTCTCATTCAACTATCAGCCTACAACCTCTCATTCCCCACATTCCTGTACCACCTAAGAAAGTGTTCCCCTTCTCTTATCAATAGTCCCTCAACTTCCCCACTTCTCTTCCAGGGATTTAGCAATAGGGCAGACCGGAAGTCTCAGAGTGTTGTAGCTGTAGTATAGCACCTTCAGGAATCAATCCCCATAATTCTCTCACTAAGAGAATTGCTCATGGGCCTGACAACCCACTTCCTCAGTCCCTCTCCAAGATAACCAGGTATACGAACCAAAAGAGCTATGGAAACAGGCTCTAGAATGGTGAAATGGTTGTCTCGAGGATAACATAATGTATGAGTGAGATGGTCATGGAATCATTGACTAGATAACTAAGTGCGAAGGAGAATCATTGTGAAATCTTCGTGGAAGTCATTGTGCGAATAATGGTCCTCGAGCTGCTGGTAAGGTATCCGTGAGAAGTCTCCCAATGAGCTAAGTTTCCCCATGATATGAATGCATGTCCCCAACTTGACACTTGTCATATCAAAAGTTACTTTGGTCCACTTATCCCCAACTTTAGAACTTAAGATAAAATAATTATCCATACTTTATGTTTTAGGAAACATTAATATAATATTCCTTTGAGTTTTGGCCCTCCCTTTCCCTAACTGGTGAATTTCAATCCCCCATCTCTTTTATCATGGTCGGTCTACGTGCAACAATGTATTTTATATTAATCATGAGTCATGTACAAAGTAGGCACATTGGCCTTTGACATCTAGGTGTTCCGGCCTAATACCAAAACATAAGCATCCCATCTTATAATAACCATATCAGCAACCTATAACACATATCATATACACGAGGCTCGTTTTCCTCTATACTATGCACACCTTAGTTACTATGCGCGATATCCTGGAATGTACATATTACATCATTTTACTGTGCAGTTCATGCGCGCACTATGCCACATGACGTGCATTACCAAATGAGGTCGAAACAACTCACTAGCTTAAGTAAATTCATATTATATTTACAATTGGGTTTGGCCAAGGGATATTACAATCCCCTCCCCTTATTTATGCACTATCCTCAGTGCATCATACTTCCATATATAACAAAAATTTCAAAAATCTTCAAAAAAGATGCAGGTATTTTGCCTGCATTGCATCTTCATGTTACCAAGTAGCATTCTTAGGACCGTACCAGGTCCATTGAACCTTTACAAGCCCTATGGCTCGGTTCCAGATCTGTTTGACTTTCCAATCCATAATGCACACCAGATGCACTTGAAAAGTGCCTTCTTGTTCCACTTGAATCACATTCCAATCAATAACATGATTAGCATCAGGTATATATTTATTTAGCAATGATACATGGAAGACATTATGAATAGACATAGATGCAGGCAATGCCATCATATAAGCAACTAGAACAATCTTCTCTAGGATTTCAAAAGGCCCAAAAAATTAGCTGCCAACTTGGCGCAACTTCCCAACTTTAGGGAGCTCCTGTTAGCTTTCACTTTTAGGAAAACATGATCACCCACTTTGAATTCTCTGTGCTTTCTGTTCTTATCGGCATAAATTTTTTGTCTGTCTTGGGCAGCTTTTAAATTTTGCTTAATTTTTTTCATCTGGTCCTCCATTTCCCTGAGAAACTCTGGCCCAACTACTATTGTATCAGCTAGGTTATCCCAACTTACTAGAGTATTTCATTTTCTGACGTAAATTGCTTCAAATGGGATCATCTTCAATGATGCCTGATACCCATTGTTGTACAAGAATTCTACCAAGTGTAGTTAGTCTTCCCATTTTGATGGTTTGTCCATCACGTACATTCTCATAATATCTTCTATCACCTTGCTCACCCTTTCTGTCTTTCCATCAGACTCAGGATGATAAGTTGTACTAAAGTTCATATTCATTCTGAATCCTTTGAACAACCCTTTCCAGAAATTCGAGGTGAATTTCGGGTCTCTGTCGAATACAATTGTTTTAGGAATCCTATGAAATCATGCCACTTCCTTCATGAAAATATCAACAACCTCTGCTGCCTTATGCGTGGTTTTCAGTAGAATAAAATGGGCATCTTTTGTGAGCTTGTCCACCACCACCATGATCGAATCATGCAACTTGCTTGTTCTAGGAAATCCAATAACAAAATGCATTGTCACCATTTCCCACTTCCACTCAGGAATGGTTAAAGGTTGCAGCAACCCAGCTAGGTGCCCATTCTCAGCTTTCACTTTCTGGCATACCATACATCTATCAATGTAATTGACGATCTCTTTCTTCATACCTGGCAAAAGTAATGGCTCTTGATCCCTGCCATGGTTTTATGATATCTAGGGTGTCCTACATAAGGAACATTATGCATTTCATGCAAAATCATACGTTTAAGGTCCTAGACATTTGGAACAAAAATATTGTCCTTGCACAACATTATTCCATCTAACCCCAACTTATAATCATCCACCTACTGAAGCATCTTACACTATTATAGCATTGCTACCAATTCTTTGTATTGCAGATCCACATTTGTAGCCTCCAAAGTTTTTATTTTAACATCAGTTTGGTACATGCTAATGGTTGTAGCATGTAACTCATGCACCTTCCTGTTTAGTGCATCAACCATTTCATTCTCTTTCCCCTTGATATGCTTTATATCAAAGTCATATTCGCTTAGAAATTCTAACCATTTTCTTTGTCTAGCATTTAGATTTGGATGATCAAATAAATATTTCATACCATTGTGGTTTGTTCTTAGCTCAAACCTCTTTCCCATGAGGTAGTGTCTCCATTTCCTCAAGGCATGCACTATGGCTGCCAACTCCAAATCGTGGATGGCATATTTTCTTTCATGATCCCTCAACTTCCTTGATTCGTAACATATGACAACCCCATTTTGACTAAGGACTCCACCAAGTCCTTCATTACATGCATCAGTGCATACAATGAAGTCTTTTTCTAGGTCTACGATCCTTAATATTGGAGCACTTGTCAATAATTGTTGCAAGTGTTGGCAACTTTTCTCACAATCTAGTGTCCACTGAAACTTCACTCCCTTTCTTTTCAAATAAGTGATTGGATGTGCAATGTTTGAGAATCCTTCAATAAATCTTCTGTAGTAACTTGTAAGACCCATGGATGATCTTACCTCTGTCACATTCTCCGATGCTGACCATTCTCTAATGGCCTCTATCTTCTCAGGATCCACTACTATCCCATCCTTTGAAATGATATGCCCCAAATAATGAATCTTTTTATGATAAAATGAGAACCTGCTCAATTTGGCATATAACTGATGTTCCCTTAATAATTGAAACACCATCCTCAAATGATGTTCATTCTTTTCCTTTGACTTGGAATATATAATAATGTCATCCAAAAAATACAATGACAAACTTGTCCAAATACTCTCAGAAAACACCATTCATTAAGCACATGAAAACAACTAGTGCATTTGACAACCCAAATGGTACCACTGTGAACTCATAATGACCATACCTTGTCCTGAAGGAGGTCTTGCTAATATCTTCTTCTTTAATTCTTACCTAATGGTATCCTGATTTGAGATCTGTCTTTGAAAATATATTTTCATCCTTCAATTGATCAAGGAGGTCATCAATCCTTAGTAGAGGATACTTGTTCTTGACAGTCACTTTATTCAACTTTCTGAAGTCAATGCACAACCTTAGTGTTCCATATTTCTTTCTCACAAATAGGAATGGGGCACCCCAAGGTGACATGCTTGGGCGTATATACCCCTTCTTCAGAAGTTCTTCAAGCTGCATTTGTAACTCCTTTAATTCTGGTGTACTCATTCTGTAAGGAGTATTTGATAATGACGTTGCTCCAGGCATTTTTTTATAGAAAAAGAAATGTCTCTCCTTGGGGGTAGTCTCGGTAACTCCTTGAAAACATCCTCAAAATCTTCTAGGATTGCATAATCTTCCAAATTTGGCACCTTATCTTTAGGTGTCTCTGCCAAATGAGCCACAAATATTTGACATCCTTTTCTGTAGCATTTCTTCAGCTGCAATGCTGAAATTTCTCTAATGGTTACTGCCCTGGGGATTCCCTGTACCTTCCTTGGTTTCCCTTCCTCATCCAAACAAGTAAATTCTTTGTTGTGATAGTCTAAGAGAGTGTGATGTTGGTCCAACCAATCCATCCCAATTAGACAGTCATAAGAACCTAAAGGCAAGATGTTTAAATCTTCTTTGGTGTTCAATCCACTCATGTCTATGAGGCATGAATTAACCATCTCATTAACTTTTCTTCTGGCTCCTGTAGCTAATTGCACCAACCAAGATTTCCCATGCTTGCTTCTTGGAAGTTGCAAAATTTCCACCATCTTAGGGTCTATATAACTATGACTAGCTCCTGAATCAATTAAAATTGCAAGGGTTTGGTTGTTGATCATACCTTCCACTTCAATCATGTGGGACTGATACTTTTCTTACTTGTTTGTCCAGGGCTACATAAATCCTTGGAACATATATGCCCATATCCTCCACTATTTCAGCTCGTTGTACATTGTGAACAACCCTACCTTTTTCACCCCTATGAGGACAATCTTTGAACCTATGGTGCCCTTTACAACCCCAACATTGCATAGGTGGTTTTCTTGGCCCTTGAATCCCTGTGTCAATCGTTTTGGGTTCTTTAGGTGTTTGTTGTTCTTGTGGATTATTTCTGAGGAATGGTGGCTTAGCTCCCTTCTTCCTTTGATCCACCTTGAATTTCTTATTGTCTTTCCAAGCCCTTTGGAAAGTTGGCCTTACCTTCTGGTGATCATATAGGCATTTAGATCTCCTTATGGTCTCTTATAATGTCTTGGGATCATCATAATGTATTTTTTCACTAATGAACGATGGAAATCCACTTATATACCTTTGAATTTTGACGGTCTCATCCTTGATGAAAGAGACATATTTCAACAGTTCCAAAAATCTTCTCTCATATTCATTTATGGTCATACTTCCAAGCTTGAGTTCAAAGACCTCTTTCATTTTCTTGTCATAGTATCTCTTAGTCAAGTACTTCTTCTCAAAATACTTCTTGAATTCCCTCCAAGTAACACTTTTCTCTACAATGTGTTGTACCTGCACAAGTTGATCCCACCACATGGAGACCTTTCCTTTGAGTTGATAGATAACAATTCTACCTTCTGCATGAGAAGAATAATTATGTAATTGAAAATACTCCCTCATGCCTAGAAACCATGTTTCTGCATCTTCATCCTTCTTGTGCTCACCATCAAATGTAGGAGGTTTTATTTTGTTCATTTCTCCTCACAGCTCATCCACCCCAGATCTCTTATACTTTCTGACAAGGGATAGAATTGAGTTGTTGCCTGCTCTCTTATGGGAATGCCTTTGGGAATGATGGTGATGTCTACTAGCACTTTTTACTTTTATTTTCTCCTATGAAGGTTTGTGACTCCCAGATTAACTTGAGGCACTCTTCTTAACCAATTTATTTTATATTTTGTTCAAACCCTCCAATAGCTTCATGTTGAAGTCATCCTGTTGCTCTTTGGATTTCATAATCCTTTCATTATCATCTTTATGGCTTTGGACATCCTTCTGCAAATTCTTAATGGTCTCAGCCATATTCATATCTTCATTCCTTTCTTCTCCATGTCCATTGGAGTTCGTTCCTTCCATGCCCAAATGGACATCCACCCCTCTGATATCCTCTTGCTGACTGTAATTCCCCTGTGCCTCTTCCATTCCTATGGAATCTTCACTGGTCTGACTTGATCGAGTTGTTGTTAATTCTGCAAAACGTGCAGCCATCGAAACTAATCAGGCTAAAAATTCCACAATTCATGAGAATATGCACCATTTCGATTCAACATACCAATCGACATTATCACTCCTAGTTTCTTGGTGTTATCACCACGACAATTCTAGATAAGACCCAAGTCTCAAAAACACAGACGCATAGTGCCTTCCGAGATACACTTGTGCAAGAAGGTGGTTTTTCAAAACCACTTTTGCCAAGATGAGGTATCACGTGTCTCAACATGTCAAATCCACCACTCGTGGAGCTGACGATGGCTTAGTCATATCACCTTTCTTCACTTGTTCAGTACTTCACAGCCATGTGACGTCAACCAAACGCCACCATGTAACGAACTCAAAAGCTAATCATTCGAAATGGATTGGCGGAAACCCAACGCTCTTGTACATAATCCATATACACTTCATAAATGGAATTCTATAATTACCACTCCCCAAGTATGAAGATATTTGTGTATCCATAACCAAGGTAATCCCCAACTTCTCGACTTTCTACTCTCTGTAAAAACACCTTTTCGTATCCACAACCTGGGATACATGGACAAGGCTAAATCGAGTGAGACTGGTTATTCGAGCAACATGCTAGGATTTCCTGCGAATAAGGAGGAAAGGGTCCTTGCGCACATTCTAGAAACTAAGGTTCATACAGAGTCGAATACAGACTCACAGTTAGAAGTCAAGATGAATCCCACTATAAAAAAATTAGTCATCAACAAGCCAACCACTAAGAAGAAAATGAGTAAGCGGCATAAGAAGGAGGAATATACTGCTGAAGCAATCGAAAGTGTTGGAGAGAATGAACCGGTCTGTTTAGATTCTTCTTTAAAGGCAGAGATCGCTAAGTTAAAGTAAGTCTTCAACTAAGATAAGCATGTCTCAGTGAATTTTGAACAATCGGTAGTGGAGGTAAAGAGTAATAGATATGATAGGCATGTTCTTCAAACGACCCTTTTTACAACAAGCTAACTATTGTCATCACCCTTTTGTAATTTTGTGATTAATACAACTATATAAATACATAAACAGATTTTAGACTGTTTTATTACAATTCCTATCTAGTGATGTTATGAATCTTGTTTTCTTTTATAATAAGTTTTTCTTGTAATATTGTATTTTTATTTTCATTTGTCTAAATCAGAGGAAATTAAAACTCATAATTATTTTTAATTAATGCTTCAATGCGGTTATGTTTTTATTTATTTTTATTATTATTATGCAATTTAAACTTAGACTCATCGCCTTCCAAGTGACTTCATGCATATTAAACTTAACATGTTCATTTATATTTATCGTGCATAGAAATATTACAAGGTAAAACGCTTCTCTGTGCAACTAAATCTACCGTGCATTTCTTCTTCGTCGCAATGACAACTCACGCACACTACTCTTGCGTTTCATGCCAATATCCACTGCGCACAGTTTTTGTACCACACACTGATATCCCACATGCATTTCATCCAATGCATGCACCATGTCAAGTTTAACATATTCCATAGCACCCAAATATCTGCGCACACTACTGAATACACCTTCGCGAAAAAACTTATACTCATACTTATGCACATACTAACAAAAACCCTCTACATTAAGAAATACTTGCACACCCCATGTGCACATTACTATGTGTGTGCTCAACATGCCAAGATAAATTCAGCGCGTGCATCTATACATAATAATATTCCGCACGACGCCACAATTTACAGTGCATACTAGCACGCCAACGTTTTCCTGCACGGTGCCAAAATTTACCGCGTGTGCGCTAGAACACCAACCTTTTCCATGGACACTCTGTGACTCCAATTCTGGTCACTTCAAAGTTACTCTTCTGTGAATATTCTCTTCAACTGAACCCCTCTATCCCATCCAATCTCAATGTTGAACTGAATCTCTGATACCATTTTGTAACGTTCCCCCGACCAACCTCAGGCCAGAGTGTGCCACTCCAGAGAAACCACTCATGCTCTAACACCAGTTGGTAACATTCCCATCCTTCAGGTCAGGCCATGCTACTCTAGGTAATGCTTTCATTCCCATACTGCAGAACATATAGTAGCATACCCTGTAGTCAACTAAGTAATGCCGCATAAATTTACTCTTTAACCTACATGCAACTAAGACATATACATACAACATGCTCGTGAAATATTTACATATAAACATAAACAAACAATTACTTTCTGTAACATATGACTTTTATACTGAAATAACAGTAACTACAGATATGCAACATTTACAGAGAATTATCCATAAACATACATGCAATTATAATCACATATATTATAAACCATAACATAGGCATGTAAATAACAAAAAACATATCATTTGTATCATACAACTGGTACTTATCTTGGAAATATTGTCACCAACTACGTACAGACCATCCACGAACCTCCCAGCCATAGACTACACTATTCATCACTCTCAATAGTGAGTCACCCCCGAGCTGGGACTGAACTCCACCCAGGGTAAAGGGTTCCTATCCAGGCTAAAGCTCATGGACAACAGGAAAGACTCTATCTCAGGTGCTCACTCAACTATCAATCTACAACCTCTCATTCTCCACATGCCTATCCCACCCAAGGGACTGTGCCCCTTCTCTGCTCAATAGTCCCTCGACTGCCCCACTTCCCTTCCAGGGCTTCAACAGCAGGTCAGACCGGAAGTCTCAGAGCGATGTAGCTACAATTTTGCAGCTTTAGGAATCAATCCCCAACAATTCTCTCACTCAGAGAATTTCTCACGGGCCTGACAAACCACTTCTTCAATCCTGCTCCAATCTAATTAGGTACACCAACCAAAATCACTATGGAAACAAGATCCAGAATGGTGAAAATGTTGTCTCAAGGATAACGGAATGTATGAGTGAAATGGTCATGGAATCATTGAAAGGATAACTGAGTGTGGAGGAGAATCACTGTGAACTCTTCGTGGAATTCATTGTGCAAATAATGGTCATCTAGCTGCTGGTAAGGTATCCATGAGAAGTCTCCAAATGAGCTAAGTTTCCCCACGATATGAATGCATGTCCCCAACTTGACAGTTGTCATATCGAAAGTTACTTTGGTCCACTTGTCCCCAACTTTAGAACTTAGGATAAAATAATTATCCATACTTTATGTTTTAGGAAATATTAATATAATATTCCTTTGACTTTTGGCCCTCCCTTTCCCTAATTGGGTAAGTTCATTCCCCCATATCTTTTATCGTGGTCGATCTGTGCACAACAATGTATTTTATATTAATCATGAGTCATGTACAAAGTAAGCACATCGGCCTTTGACATCTAGGTGTTCCGACCTAATACCAAAACATAAGCATCCCAACTTATAATAACTGGCTCACCAGCCTATAACACATATCATATACACGAGGCTCGTTGTCCTCTGTACTGTGTGCACCTTAGTTACTATACGCGGTATCCTATAATGTACATATTACATCATTTTACTGCGCAGTTCATGTGCGCACTATGCCACATGACGTGCATTACCAAATGAGGTCGAAACAACTCACCATCTTAAGTACATTCATATTATATTTACAATTGGGTTTGGGCGAAGGATATTAAAACAACAATATAACCAGAACAATCACCACAATAACACTGAAATGATATAAGAATAACAATAGAAATATCACTTTGATTCTGAGCGCAATGTTCATGGGCCTCTTCGAGGGGGAAACCTCCAGTCGAGCAGAGCTCTATTACAATAATATCCAAGCTAGGGTTCGCATACCCTCGAGTCCTATTTATACTAAATATGTCTATCAAAAGAAGCATCTAGAGGAAGATCCTTCTAGAAGCGAAATCTTCTATTAGGTCTTCTTACATTCGACTTATTCTATTTTATTGCAAGGCCTTATTAATGTTGACCTTTATTACATCTGAATATATTGTTCTACCTATGTGCAGGTTAGGACCCTAACATGTCCTCCCTCTTAAAAACAACCTTGTCCTCAAGGCTTGAGATGTGGAAATTGATGTAGAATGGTAGTTGGTTCCCATGTGGCATCTACTAGAGTTGTATATTTCCACTTGTCTAACACTTCCTTGATGGTTCTCTAATGCAGGCGACACTCACGTTGGTCGAAAACTGCTTGTGGCTATAGCCAAATGGATCCTTCTTCATCTAACTTGAGAAGGCTGGTTTGAATTTGGCACTTAGTTCCAATCACCTTCTTTAAGCATGAAACATGAAAAACAAGATGTATCTTAGAATGACTTGAAAAATCTAACTGATAGGCCAGTTATCCCATTCGCTTGAGAAAGGTATAAGGACCATAAAATTTGGGTGCTAGCTTCTGACAATGCTCAGCCTTGAGGGAATTTTTCTTGTAAGGTTGCAGTCGAAGAAACACCTGATCCCCTTTTGCAAATTGACATTCAGAGTGACCTTGATCTTCTTGTTTCTTCATGCGATTCTCTGCCATGACCAAATTCTCTTTTATGGTGGGGAGAATAGCCTCTCGAACTATAAGAATTTGGTCAACTGCCTGGGCCTTCGAGACACCAGGTAAGTATGAGAGATGTGAAGGTGGATTTTGTCCATATACTACTTCAAAAGGAGTCATGCATGTAGTTATATGGTATGAAGTGTTGTACCACCATTCAACTAGGGGTAACCATTGAGCCCACTGATTTTTCTTTTCCAAGGCGAAACACATCAAATATGTTTCTAAACACTTATTGACAAATTTTGTTTGACCATGAGTTTGGGGATGATAAGATATTCTCACATGCAATTGGGTTCCTTGTATGTTGAGCAGTTTCTGCAAAAAATTGCTGGTGAAAGTTGGGTCACGATCATAAATAATAGAATGTGACATGCCATGAAGCTTGAAGACCTTATCCATGAAACGTTGAGCCACCGTGGATGTTTTAAATGGGTGTAGAAGAGCACATAAATGAGCATACTTGGAAAGGCGATCAGAAACCACCATGATGACTGATTTATTTCCAAATTTGGGTAAGCTTGTAATAAAATCCATAGAGATATCCCTCCAAATAGCAGGTGGAATCGAAAGCGGTTGTAGTGTGCCCGAAGATTTAAATTTTTCTCCCTTCTTGCGTTGACACACATCACATTCAATGACACAATTATGAATATATTGTTTCATACCATCCTAGAAAAAAGATTGTTTGACCCTATCATAGGTTTTGGTAAACCCAGAGTGCCTAGTAGTGGGTGTAGCATGAAGCTCAGAAAGTACCGTGGATTTAAGTCTTAATTGTTTACTTAAATACAAACGACCTTTGTATCGAAGCTGATGATGGAGGAAAGAGTACCCTGGGGAAGCTGGAACATTGGACTGCAATTGTTGGATCAGATGCGAACTTTTGGGATTGTGTAGCCATTCCCGGCGAACGGCTTGGAGCCAATCAGGTACAATGAAGGAAAGAGAAAAAAAGGATCCGTCATATTCATATTTTTGGGAAAGTGCATCCGCAACCACATTGTCTTTTCCCTTCTTGTAAATGATGTCATAATCATATCCAAATAGCTTAGTCACCCATTTTGTTTCTTTGGGGAGGAAGTGTGTTGTTTCAGAAAATACTTGAGGCTTTAATGGTCTATCTTAATTTGGAAGCATTGCCACAATATATAAGGGTGCCACAGATCAACAACATGCAAAATAGCCAACATTTCCTTTTCATAGATTGATTTTCCCATATTTCTTTCAGACAATTGCTTGCCGGTAAAGGCCAAAGGCCGACCCTCTTGTATAAGCACAATACCCATTCCTTTCCATGAAGCATCACATTCCAAGACACAGGTCTTTGTGAAATCAGGAAGGGCCGGGACTAGAGTGGTGCACATGGCCATCTTCAAGGTTTGAAAATATTGAGAAGCTGCTGGAGTCCAAGTGAAAGAGTTCTTTTTTAGGAGTGCACTGAGAGGTGTTGCAATATTTCCATAATTATTAACAAACTTGTGATAATAAACTGTTAAGCCTATAAATCCATGGAATCTTTTAAGAGTCTTTGGGTGAGGCCAGTCTTGCATAGCTTCAATTTTTTTAGGATCCACTCTGACGTCGTCCTTGCCAGCCAGATGACCCAAGTACTCAATTTCTGAGGCACCAAAAGCACATTTAGACTGTTTTAGGAAGAGTTGGTGTTGAGAGAGTAGATGGAGAACTCGATCAACGTGAGAAATATGGTCTTTCTAGTTTTTTCTATAGATGAGGATATCATCAAAGAAAACTAAGACAAAATGATGGATAAAAGGATGGAAGACATGATTCATGAGGCTTTGGAAGGTGGAGGGGGCATTACACAAGCCAAAGGGCATGACCAAAAAATCATAGTGGCCCTCATAAGTTCTAAAGGTAGTCATGGGAATGTTTGCCTCTTTCATACGTATCAGGTGGTAGCCAGAATGGAGATCAAGTTTAGTAAAGAACTGGGCGCCACTCAATTCATCCAAGAGGTCATCAATGACAGGAATGGGAAATTTGTCTTTAATGGTAAGTTTTTAGAGGGAATGGAAGTTAGGAGACATTGTCCAAGAAATTCTTTCTTCAATACCATGACCACAAGGGAAGAGTAGGGGCTCATACTAGGGAAGATAATGCCTGCGTTAAGGAGTTCTTGGACCATTTTCTCAATTTCTTTTTTTTTGGGAAAAGGGGTGACGATACAGATGCATATTAGGAGGAAGGATTCCTCATACAAGGGGAATGGAATGATCATGAACACCACGGGAAGGAGGGAGTCCCTGAGGAGTGGAAAATACCACTTGATGTTTAGAAATGATGGATTGGAGGTATTGCGGCACCACGGGTGTCTATCTTGCTAGTATGGCATGGAGTTGGGAAATAACACTAGAATGACATTTTTTGAGCATATTTTCCATGCGATGGGAACTAATGATCTCAGGTGAACTGATGGTGATGCCTTGGAACTTATATTTGTCTCTCCTGGTGAAATTGCATGGTTAATTCCTTAAAATCCATGAGAATGGAACCCAAAGTCCTTAGCCAATCTGCACCCAACACAATGTCACAACCACCCATGTCAATAGCAAACATATGATATCTCAGGTGGTAGTCACCAATTTGGAGATGCACATTTTCACAATGCCCTCCACATTTCATGGAGCCACCATTGGCAATCGTGATTTGGAAATTATTGACTACATGGATGTAGCAATGAGTTTCTTGGGAAATGTGGCGATGAATAAAATTATGGGTTCTTCCACTATCAACCATAATGATGACCTTCCTATTCTTTATGTAACCGATTAGCTTGAGGTTTTGGGGAGCAGAAAATCCAGTGAGAGAATTTAGGGAAATGACCGGTTCTACTTCAGGGGGGTCTAAGGGAGGGGTTATGTTAGTGATTTCAGGTGACTTAGGCACAAGGGAATTTCCAACATCCTCTTCTGAAATATCCTCCGAGATGGCCATAAAAATATTTTATTCCTTACACTTGTGGCTCGGGAAATATTTGTCATCACAATTATAACAAAGGCCTTTGAGTTGGTGTTAATCCATTTGAGCCCTGGTCCATTTTTGGATCTTTACTGGAGTAGAGGGAGTAGTGGGATTTACTGGTTTAGTGCGAGGGATAAAGGAGGATTTCTGGTTTTGAGAAGATACAACCTGTTGTGATTATTTAGATCTTTTAGTATCCTCCAACCAAATCTGAGGCCGAGACATGAAGACATGGGCTCTAATCTCATCCTTGAGGCCATTGATAAAACACTCTCAGAAAAAGGCATCAGAAATGCCCTCTATCTGAAAAGCGAGGCGCTCAAAAGAAGCTATAAAGTCTTCTACTGTGCCTGATTATTTCAACTTTGTCAAACGGCCCAAATGGTTGGTGTCAGTGTCAAAGAATTCATAGAGCTCTTCCACAAAGTGTGTCCAAGCAATATACCCTTGACGGGAAGTTTTTCTCCATTGCCACCATTCCCAACGTTCTTGATGTAGATGGAGAACACCATACCGAAGTTTGGCCAAGTCATCTGTAATGTCATATAAAGAGAAATAATGTTCCATTTGGGTTAACCAACGAGTGGGATCTGAGCCATCAAATTTGGTCACATCCACTCGTGGAAGGCATAGGTCACGTTGAAAGTGATGGTGCTGAAAATGATGGGAATGAGAGGAATTTTCAGCTTCAGTATGTGGAGGTGGGTCAGATAAAGGGTTATCTATAGGGATATGCATCTTGGTGTGGAGCGTTGAAATGAAAAATTCAAGCTGGGTAGTCGGGTCTTGTTTGATTTCCTCCATTGAGGACTTCATGTTTGTATTGATGGTGACAACATTGGCACTGAGTTGTTTCACTTCTTGTTGGGTCTCGGTGAAATTAGATTGCAAGGTATTGAATCGAGCTTCCCAATCTTGGCTACGGGTATGGGGCCATGATGACAAGGGAACCAAAATGGGGAGGGGGAGGTAAAAAATTTGCTGAAAAATGATATGTATGAATGTGATAAGGGTGAAGAGATGAATCCAATGGAATAGGTCTCAAATAATGGTGCAAAAATTTCCAGACTTTTTTTTTTTTTTTTACACCTGTGGAGTTATACTCTGGTCTGAAGAATACTGCAGTGATGAAATTCCCAAATGCTTAAACATGGATGAATGTGTAATGATTTTCCAACCTGAACACAGTTGCCTGGCAATAGATCTTGTTTTCTTTAATTTGTTTATGTTTCTGTCCGCAAGGGTTAGGTATTCAAGGGTTCTACAGACAAGGGTTTGTCATGTGCTATATCTCTTTGATATACATGTAGGGTCCAACAATATTACTCGACCCAATATCTCAGGGAACTAACTAAAGAGGCTAGACCATGCCCTTATCCGTACTACCTGACTACCCAGGTACTAGAGAGTATCTTCTCGAGTGTTGTTCTCGGTGGAACTATAATAGTCAAGCGGTCGATCAGTTTATCTAAAGAGGGCTTCAGGTAATCTAGGTCAATACATACACAAGTGTTGTCTGATGTGCTACCACTCGAAGGGGTACCAATAGGGGTTACAAGGGTGGCCAACAGATGTGCGCTTAAGTACCGCTTATATTTATTGCATGTATGAATCCCTCAACTGCGGGTTTATGCACGTAATAATAGATCTCTGTTGCTTAAAGACATCAGAATATGTCTCTACCTTGAAAAAAAAATTTAACCCAAATTTCTATCGAGGAAAGTGCTCTTCCCACTTGTAATATACCAGATATAAAAAGTATGCAGAACATAAATAAAATGCTAGAAATGGCAGAATAACAACAACATAACCAAAACAACCACCACAATAACACTGAAATGATATAAGAATAACAACATAAATAACACTTTGATTCTGAGAGCAATGTTCAGAGGCCGCTTCGATGGGGAAACCTCCAGTCGATCATAGCTCTATTACAATAATATCCAAGCTAGGGTTCTCATACCCTCGACTCCCATTTATACTAAATATGTCTATCAAAAGAAGCATCTAGAGGAAGATCCTTCTAGAAGCGGAAGCTTCTATTAGGTCTTCTTACATTCGACTTATTCTATTTTATTGCAAGGTCGTATTAATGTTGACCTTTATTACATCTAAATGTATTGTTTTACCTATGTGCGGGTTAGGACCCTAACACAGGTTATGCACATTTTAGAGGTGTGTCATGCAGTCTATGATGCCTGGAAAGATATGTATGCAAAGGATCCATGCTTCAGGAAAATTTGGGCAGTGTTGCAAAAACCTACAATCATCAATCAAATTCCATTTCTCAATTATATTATCTATTATGGCTGGATCTATAGGATTAACTAGTTGTGTGTGTCACAGTCTGAGGATAATCTTATTCTCATATGGGAGGCACACACCTCTTCGTGCGGGGGGAATTTCAGCACGACCAAGACATCTCTCAACCTTCAGTTCCACTTCTACTAGGCTTCTATATCAGAATAATGGATAAGTTCATTTGTTTCTGCTCACTATGTTCCGAAACTAAGCCCTCTAACCACAAACATGTTCTTTACTAGCCTTTGTCAGTACCACCCCGTCCATGTGAATCTATTTCCATGGAATTTTTGAGTGGTCCTCCTAACACTCTACAAAAACATGATGCTTGTTGGGTTGTAGTTAGTTATTTCTCTAAGATGACTCTCTTTTTGCCTTGTTATAAACAAAATTGCAGCTCAAAATGACGATCTCTTCTTCCATGATCTTTGGCCCCACTTCAGACTACCTAGTAGCATTATTTTTTATAGAGGCTCTTGCTTGCTTTGCACCTTCTATATCACTCTTTGGTCTTTTTTAGGTTTCCAACTTCACTTTTACACTTACTTTAACCCCCAGAATGATGAGAAAACAAAGGTTGTAAATCATACTTTGGTCCACTCCCTTCAGAGATTGTTTACAAAAACCAAATGCTAGGACTCCTATCTACATATCATCCAACACAACTATGATAGGGATGCACATTTATCTATCAATTTCTTTCCATTTGAAGTTTGTTTTGGCTTTCAACCCATTGCACCCTAAACAATTCCCTTTACTCTCGTTCCTTATTGATCTGCACATCACCAACATAAAAAAACATGTAACACAATGATTTATCCCTTATCTATCTCAATTCCATACTAAAGTTGCATTTGCCTTGCAAGTTTCCCACGCATGTGCAAAACGAAGGCAAGATAAGCAACAAATTCCTTTGTCCTTTCAATTGGGAGATCAGGTGTGGCTTGTATTGGATAAACACAGATTCAAAGGAAACCATCATAATCTACATGTTCTATTTTTAGGTGCACTTAGACTCAATGCACAGACAGATCAAGTCTGGTATAGATTCTGAACAATATACAGAAAATTACATAATTTGAACTGTGAACATAAACACATTGAGACTCCTAACAATTTATCATAGCAGAAAATAAACGAAAAATTGAATCATACATAATACATAGGAATTTAGTTCCAAAAATAACTTGTTCTTAATCTCGAAACAAAGGGCTCCCATACCAAGTACAATGTCCCAATCTTACATGAAAGAAAGATACCAAAAACACTTACAAAACACTACAGAAACCCTCCTTGGTGTCTGTGTCCAATGTTTCTCAAATAGGCTAATTGTAGCATCCCCCACAGGACTATCCCAAATATTTTTTTACACACTTGTAACAT
>ML835109.1:95056-127844 GCA_009831015.1 Picea engelmannii
TAATTTTATTCCTTTTTCGGGCCTGAGGGACTAAATTTACGAAAAAGAAACCCCCCCCGGAGTCCATAGTTAAGCTCTTTTCAGACTCCCTAAAATTGAAAAGATTGCCGAGTGACCTTATTCTTTCACACTCGTTAAAATGGCCCAGAAGAACATTCCTGCTGGAGTCCATAGTTAAGCTTTTTTCAGACTCCTTAAAATTGAAAAAATAGCCGAGTGATCTTGTCCTTGTCACACTCGTTAAAATGGTTTTGAATTGACGTCTAGTCGGTGCTAGTTTACCCCTTTTTCGAACCGACTAGACTATTGTCGAAAAAGGTACCCCAATGGAGTTTCCTTTTATGCTTTTTCAGACTCTCTAAATATGAAAAATCACCGAGCTTCTCTTCTTTGGGTTCGTTAAACTTACATCGAAGGACGTTACCATTGTGTGTTCTATCAACCGCATTTGCATCCTTTACCCATCAGCCTAGTAATAGTTTGCCTTTGCGTCTTACCACCTTTGGCCACTGGAGGATTTTTCCCGAGTATCATTTCCTTAGAACATTAGTCTTGTCCTTGTGCCTTGAGCATGTATGTTTTCTATACTCATTCCTCCTTTGTAACGTAATATTCCTTTATTCTTTTTCAAAAATCATCAAAAAGAATAAAAAAATCAAATATACCCCAAAAAGAGGATGGGAAAAGTATTTTCTTTATTGGCAGCATCATGAGTCACCCTTGGATAAAGCACATATGTCCGTTTGATTCATTAGACTTTGGGATGTAGTACGACCTTAGGAAGCTTTGCTCGCTATATTGAGTGGTGTCCTCCACCGTTTGGTTACTCTTCCAAGCATATGGAGAGTTTGCGTTGCCTCCTGCTTCGTAGACTTATGATTAACATATATGTTACCTAAGTCTTATCACTTGTCGTGCTATTGTCCAAGGGAAGTTTGTTACTTAGCCTGAGTCGGCCACTCTGCAATATGTCTATTGTCTGCATACCCGACCATCCTGAACGTCCAATCAAGTCTTTGTTCGAAATCACTGAAGCCTTCAGTCCGATCATCAAGATTATCAAGTCCACAAGCGACGAGCCGTCAAAGACCTCTGGGTAGTGCAGTCGTACACTCATATTACACTCCTACCCGAGTTTAGAAGATTTTGAAGTTGTTTCTCGAGCTCTGAAGTACAACCATCAGGCCGAATCAGCTTCTGAGAGATGGATACTTTCTATGTATATCTTTCTGATTTTGAGATGTAGCTCCGCTGTGTATTGTTCGCAGCTACTGTTTATAGTTATTTGACATGGATCTACAATGTATTTGATTGGTAGCCATGGTTCTGATTTATCCCGAGCATGGGTATGCCCACCTCGGTGAGACATTTGATATTTATTGCAGACGGTACCTCCTGATTCATGATTCCTAGGCTCACTCATTCAGCATATCAGTATAGATTGGTAAATAATTGGTAATGTATTTCGGCCATCAGATGCTCTTCTGACCTCACACATTACGGGGAATCTGTTATAACCCTAAATTGCACCATCCATGCTTACCTGGCATCAGGACAACTCATTTCCCTTCATTGCTAAAGCCATGCTGAACAGACTCTTCAAAAACCTCCTAAATTAAGTAATCCGCGCCCTAACCTATCACTGGGCTCATTGGAACGCTGGCAGGCCTTATACTACACGCGTTGGAACACTGGCTGGCCCACTACAGCCCGCGTTTACCTAACAAAGAAAAAAAACAGGAAAGTTTCCGACAGAACAAAAAGCTTTGGGTCAGTTAACTGGAACTCCCAGCCATGCATGGTCGAGAGTTCGTCTAAAACCCTAGCTCATTCTAGCCTATAAAAGAAGGGGTAGGGGTACTATTCAAGGGAGGAAAATCATAGCAAATAAACTCTACCCAATTGTCGAATCCGTTTTGTCCCAACCCTTTAGCCTTTCCTCAAGCTTTAGGAGAATTCAAGCAAAGCAGTTGGAGGACAAAGAAGAGGAGGAGCCCAGGATCAGGATCAAGGAACGGTGGCTGATCTCTATTATCATTGTAAATTGATTCATCTTGAGATTAATAAAGAGTATTTTTCCCGTCCCAATGCACAAATCTTATATGTTTTATTCGATTTATGCTTAATCTCTAACCCTATAGTAGAACAATAGCATGCATGCATAGTTTTGTCTTGATTGCAGGATTGCTTTTTGGAAGGAGCAGCAGAAGCAACAGGATAAAGCTCAATGGAGGATCTACACCAACCGTCGATAAAAAGGTTAGTTGGTTCTTTCCATGTTTGCATGTGAAAAAGGGTTTTAGGTTTGGGGTAGAAGGTTAAAAGTAATTTCTGAAGGGTCATGCTCTGCATGCAAGTTTAAACCCTAGCTTGCTAGTCCGTAGGGTAGAATTTCCCAACAACATATGCATGGATTGTTGTCATTTTACACCTTTTCAAATTCATGGTTTTGATCAATGTATATTAACCACTTTTAATTATGTGGTTGTGCTAGTTGACAATCGACGTGCATGGGTAGGATATATCAAATATAATTTTATTGAAATATGTATGATATTTTAGTATGATTAACTATGGTTAACCATCTTTCACTATAGTTGACCATGTTTGGTTATGTTTGAACATCGTTGACTTTAGTTTACCATGGTTGATTATGTCTAACTTTGTTTGATTATGATTGACTTAGGTCAACCATGCTCTACTCTGGTTGAATTTGGTTGAACATGGTTGACCATAGTTAATCATTGTTGTCTATGTTTTACTATGGTTAACTGTGGTTGACGATGGTTGGTTATACTTACCATTTAGTTCACTATGGTTGAGCCTGTTTGGACATGGTTAACCATGGTTGACCATGTTTTTACATTCTTGACTATGGTTAAACATGGTTGATTTTGAATTAATATGGTTGACCATGTGTTGTGCTAGCACAACGCTTACTCTAAGAGAATAAATTGCCCCCCATATAAAACTTTTTCTACTGGAAAACCTTTTATAGTCTCTCATGCAAATTTTGAAGCCCAATATTGTCTTCTTAGTCTATAGAATTTACCATTTTCAGATTTTGAAGATAACTTTGGCCCGTTGATACACATTGTATCAACGAGATTCCTCTTTTTTTCACCTATACACAGTGTATCAAGAAGCTTCCTCTTTTCTCACCAACACACAATGTATTGATGAGAATCCTCTATCTTCATCGATACAAAGTGTATTATAAATCTCCCTCCATATTCACTAATATTAGTCTATTGGTGACATCTCCTTAATAAAAAGGGGAATATGAAACGAACCTCCTCGTTACGACCACAACTATTTAACAGGTGCAAAAAAAAATTTATTATTATTTTTTTTTTGTTTGTTTAAGGTGTGTGCGCACATGCAAAAAGGTAACAGACACACTTGACTCTACGTCGCCACCCGACGAATAACAAGACACAACCACGATGATCACAACAAGAAGACATAAGGCGCACAACAAGTAACTGCAAGCATTGAACGACCATAGACACAAGTGCACAACAAGTAGTCGCAAGCATTAAATGACGTACGGGTTAAGTACAGTACGGACCAGAAGGAAGAATCCATAGTAGTAGATTTTACTATTTCTACACAGGAAAGCAGGGCGTTTAATATTAGTTCTCTGCTCCAAAGAGAGAGAAGGTCAGATAGGCTCCTGGCCGACTGCTCAGGCAGAAACTATTAATCTCCATCAGGTGTGTTGCAAGAGTGGAAACCCTGCCTTTAAAGGGCCCGAGACTCTTGATACGGCACTAGATTCTTTACACAAGAAATAACCCCACACACAGACTTATATACTAAGGTTACAAGGAGGTGTCTACATCCCGCCCGACACAAGAAGACCATGCAATGCAAGACAACCAAGTACTACAAAATCAAGGACAACCATGACCTCTATGGGAGACGCAAGTCAGAAGGATTCCGACATCGATCAACCACTATTGAGAATCAATGACCTTAATCATAGACCAATTACTCCATTTGTTTTTATTAAGCGACGAGTTACCAACCCAGTCTTAAATAATGTACATTAATTAATTGCAAATCCCTGTTACCGAGTCATAATGAAATTACCATAACATCACCCTAACATAACCACATCATCGCCTTCTCCATCACAATGTCATTGCAATTAAAATAATGATGACCTTACCTTCTTGATTGATATTAACAACAACAAAACTACCAAAAACCTAACCATAAATATCCCTGTACATACTTTTATAAATAGAATAGTATTGTAATTTAAACTACGAATGGATTTTCCTTACAAACATTGCAAACAAATAAAAGTCGATGTTTAACATAAAAATTTAACATCAAATGGAATGCATATTGTAAATCGAATGGTAGTGAATTTCGTAACAGTGTAAATTGAATTAAATAAGGCTTTTCATTACAGAACAGGGAAAATAAAATAGTCGAGGTTTGCCATAAAAATTAAAATCAAAGGGAACATAATGTGAACTGGATGGTAGCAGAAATTCCTTTTTATTGCAAATCGTGTCCTTTATTTCCACTGGAATCATAATCATTTAACTACACCTGATGATCAGATTCTGTTCACCATGTGATAAATTAGTATTGTACTTTAACTAAAAATGACTTTTCCTTACAACAGTATTGCGAATAAAATACTCGATAAGCAATCATGATGAATTTAAATCAAATGGGAATTAAGGTGAAGGAGAGCCCACGAGGGCATCCAATTGGTCTGTGCTAAAAAGGGGTCGTCAGTTAACGGTAGCACTCCCCGTGCAAAATCTGGTAATTAATGAAAACAACAATCTTCCTTAATTCCCTTCCAAACTCTGTCTCTACTAGGTTTCCATAGTGTTCTTCCACTAACGTTATCTTATGGCAATAAAATTATTATTCTAAGTGAGCTCCCAGGGTATTGTATCTATCTAGTAACTGAAGGTGAAGCAAGGGTAAGGGGCATATGTTGATCAGCGCAGAAGAAGGATTTAATTATACCAACATTCTACACTTGAAACTGAATTAGACGTAACTGAAATATAATATTTTCCTCTGAATCATATTCCAACATTTTAAGTCCAACTAAAATAAAATTTTAATTTAAAAAGAAAACAAGAATAATTTTAAACTAAAATAAGATTCCAACTGGATATAAATTAAAATATGAATTTAAATTAAAAAGGATGACGAGAATAAATTAATGGAATAAATTCCAACTGGATATAAATGTAAAATATGAATTTAAATTAAAAAGGAAGATGGGAATAAATTACTGGAATAAATTCCAACTGGATATAAATGTAAAATGGGAATTTAAAGATGCTTTGTGCCTCATAGGAGAGGCATGTTGTTATCAAGGTTGGTGGTCGAGGTTGTGGTTGGGGTCCAACAGTAATTTATATGCGTGGAGTAGAATATGCTACTAAATAGAATCTATAATTAATTAAAGCCCACCAGAACGGTTCGCAGGAGGCGTTGAAGGGACGCCAACAACATATTGACAAGAAAATCTAAGCATTAATTAGCTTGATTCGGGCATTCAGAGATGAAGGAACCTACTTCACAATTTGACAGCGTTAAAGGAGGACGAGATCTGAAATATGGCAACCAAACGCAGAAGGTTCCTAATAGCAAAATACGCAGAGATAAACAATAGAAAAGCAGAGTGGTTCTAACAGCCAAATATTTAGTTCTCAAATCAAATTACCAAAAATGAAAATGCCCATGGGGGTATACAAAACGCCAGCACTAATTAAAATAAGGAAAAACGCAGAGTTAAAGGTGAACTTCTGTACAATCAACAGGGATGAGAAGTTCTCCCATGGCCCTCCAAACATCGTGCTACATTAAAGGCTGTGTGAACCAAATGATTGAGGTTTAAGGAATTGAAAGAGGTTTAAGGAACTCTAAGTGCAACCAAACCTGATCTAAGTTATCTCGCTCGTTCTGATAATTGCAACCTAGGCCAAAATTTCAGAAATACTAAAGTGGTAAAACAGATAAGAAATTTCAGGGTATATATTTTTTTCCTATAGCAGGGAAGGCAAAACCAGGTCCGCCTTTACAAGAGAGCTACACCGTTCCATTTTACTATTAAGTGAGGAGGACATCAGTCAAACAATCAACTAGGACAGAGAAAAATAAAGCGGGTTGATATCAATCTGTACATACAATACATTTACCGTCAAAATTCTGATCCCAGCCTAAGTCATATTGCAATCTATTCTACTAATTGGAGAACATACTGTGGCCTTTTCTCCTGCCTTGAATGATGACCCGCGCTCCGTGTCGCTCCTGCTCCGCGCCACTCCCGCTCGCCGACCGTAGAGACTACACCGATACCTCCCAGCCAATTGCTAGGGGTACTCTGCTTCCCCCTTAGCCCCCCAAGCCGCAAAGGGGCCACACACAGTCCAGATGGTAGATCTAGCTTCCCAACTCGCCTCACAAGGCTGAGCTACCACTCCTATCCGAGCTGAAAAATCCCAACTCCTCACAAGCAATCAGTCAAGTCACAAATCCGGCAGCGTAACGTTACGCTAATCGTCGATCCCTTTCTTCATCATCGCCTTTTTCTTTTATAGACTTTTGAGACCCACCAACTTTCCTAAATCACATTTTAATTAAGATTTAATAAAAATAATTATAATTATTCTCCTTCGCACAAGTGTCTTCCATCCCCCTCTTTCCTCAAGTAATTATTTTCTTTAATTTATTAAATTACTCATTTCCCTCACCCACCTAGAAACGCTCCTCAATTTACTCCTAGTTGTTCCTAGATCCCCTTACATGTTTTAAATACTTCCCTAAAAAAAAGATGTTACTAAATTAGCTTAGATTAGCAGGTTCTTAATTTCAGATTCCTTGCTATGTTGACCATGCTTTTTACCATAAGTTCCCATCTTTCCTTTATTAAGTTTCCTTCATTACTTAGTTTCCTAATTCTTATTATTCCCTTATTTCCCCTTTTTATTAAATCCCAAAATGACAGTTGCGTTATTAAATCTTTCCTATTTATTATTTATTTAATTATCTTTTGTTTTTTCACAAGTTAGGAAATAATTTCTTCTTTGCAAAATTTTAAAACCATTAGTTTTAATTTAATTCTTACTCTCATCATTTACCCCAAGAATTTTATGAAGACCTAACTATTACTTAAGTGGGTTTTTGTTTGAAATATTTTTTTATTTTTTATTCTAAGGCCTTTTTCTTTAAGGTTACACTAAATTTTTACCCTAGAAAATTCTTAGACTTACGACTTAGATTCAGAGCAAGGCAAAAAATGTTTAGGGGAGTCGTTTTAAGAATCTTTTAAGGAGTTAATGTCTAAGAGCCAACTAGGTTTGTTTCTTCCTCAACATCAATGTGACGTGCCCTTCAGGACGCACCATGTGCTCCAAGGGTGCCACTCGCCTTGTTCATTTCTTTTGCGCGACGTGCCCTTCAGGATGCACCACGTGCTCCAAGGGTTCCACTCGCCAACTTGTGTTTCTTTCGCGCGACATGCCCTTCAGGATGCACCACGTGCTCCAAGGGTTCCTCTTACCAACTTGTGTTTCTTTTGCGCGAAATGCCCTTCAGGATGCACCACGTGCTCCAAGGGTGCCACTCGCCAACTTGTGTTTCTTTTGTGCAACATGCCCTTCAGGATGCACCACATGCTCCAAGGGTGCCACTCGCCAACTTGACTGATTGTTAGACATCTATAACCCCTGGAGTCAACACTCCTCCAGGTGAACTTGTGGGAGACTAAGGGATCTAAGGAATAAGGGCCCCACCTTATTGCGCGCCCCTTAGAATCATCATGAGCGACTGTCACAGTATACCCTCACGGCATCATGGATCCTCTCGAACTAGGTAATCGTTAACCTATAGTTCAAGCCACGGCGGGAGTGCTAGTAGGCTGTGGCAGGGCTGTTGTCCACCCCTCTCCCTCAACCTCTCTGGAAATCGTGTGTGGCCCCTTTACTCCATATGTGAGTCTGGTCGGAAAGCTATCGTCAGCCTGCATCATCAACAATCATGTCAGAACATGTCAACATCATATCATCAAATCAATGAAGTATCATAGTAAATAAATCAACCCAAATAGCACACTCCCTGACTCAATCCGGAGTCCAAGGGGTTCCACCGATGCCTCTACATCCTCAAGGTCTAAAACCCTGCACACTCAATGAAACTAAGTCAACAACACCTGTCTACATCAAAGTAGTAAAAACATCATGTCATCTATCAATACGCATCATAATCAAGGATAAATGGTTTAACATCATAAAAGTCCAGATCACTTGCGAGCAAGTGTTCTCAAATAATAAGTTTTCTCAGTGTGCCAGAGCGGGATGTTACATACACCCCCTCTTGGTCTAAACTTCGTCCAGAATTTTCTCAGTATAAATGCCGAAATAAAAGTACCACAGTATCATAAGTCTATCTATCAAACAAAAATGGAAACTGCTAGTGCATATCATATGCGTCCTCCCAGGTTGTCGAGTGCGGACTATAACTGTCCCACTGGACCTTGACGTGATCTACCGTTCGATGTCATAAATGTCAAACGCGATGATCTAAGATGTGGACCAGCTCATCCGTGAGCGCTCCCTCATCCGATACCTACAAGGAACTCATGTCAATCACGTGTGTAGGATCACTAATATAATGTCTCAAAACAGATACATGAAAAACATCATGCGTACGCCTCAAAGAATCAGGCAAGGCTAGTCGATAGGCCACGGGCCCCTTTCTCTCCACAATCTCAAAAGGTCCCACGAACCTAGGAGAGAGTTTAGCTCCCTTTCCAAAATTTATTGAACTCTTATGCGGTTTAACCCGCAAGAAGACTCGATCGTCGACCTCGTAACTACGGTCGACTTGGTGCGCATCGGCATAACTCTTCTGTCGATCCTGCGCTTCTTTTATCCTTTGTCTTATGGTTTGCGTTTTCTCTTCCATTTATTGGATCACTTATGGTCCCACCAGGACCCTATCTTGAAGCCGATCCCAACTCAAGGGCATTCGACACGGTCGCCCATAAAGAAACTCAAAAGGTGCCATCTTAATGGTGCTCTGGTAACTGTTGTTGTAAGCGAACTCTACTAGACGCAAGAATTCCTCCCAAAGCTTTTGTTGGTCCATCACATACATGCCCAACATGTCTTCGAAGGTTTGGTTCGTTCGTTCGGTCTGTCCGTCAGTCTCTAGGTGATATGCAGTACTAAAATTGAGTTGGGTTCCCAAGGCCTCTTGAAAACTCATCCAAAATCATCCAGTAAACACCGATCCTCGATCGAATATAATCTTCTTAGGCACGCCATGCAGCCTCACAATCTCACTGATGAAAACTCTCGCTATGTCAGGTTCCTAATACATCATACGCATAGGAATAAAGTGAGCACTCTTCGTCAGAGTGTCTACTACTACAGAAATCGAGTCATGTCTCCTTGTCGTCAGTCGCAATCCAACAATAAATCCATCAAAATAACTTCCCATTTCGATTTCGGAATGGCATGTGGTTGAAGTAATCCTGTCGGGTGTCTATGTTCAGCCTTTACCTGTTGACACTCTAGACATCTGGCAACATAGTTGACTATGTCAGCCTTCATTCCCTTCCAGAAGAATAAGGGTTTAAGGTCTGCCCTCATCTTCGTAACTCCCGAGTGAGCCATGTAAACTGCTCTATGAGCCTCGCTCAGGATCAAGATCCTCAACTCGTCGCTTGACGGTACGTAAATCTGACCTCTAAACCTCAATAACCCATCGCTATCAAAAGAAAATCCCTCATATCGTGGTACCATCATTGTGTTTTGTTCGATAAAATCCTCGACTTCTTTGTACCAGTCATCGTCACGTTGTAAAGTGAGAATCTTCTCACATAGATTCGTCTGAAGAGGCAACACAGAAAAGATGCGTGGTCTCCGACTCAAAGCATCAACCACTCGGTTCACTGTTCCCTTTATGTAAGTAATCTCGAAGTCGTACTCGCTAAGCAATTCCGACCAACGTCGTTGTCGCGCGTTCAGGTCACTTTCCGTGAAGATGTGTTGCAGCCCACAATGATCAGTCTTTAATTCAAATTTTCATCCAACAAGGTAGTGTCTCCAAACCTTCAAGGCATAAACGATGGCTAATAACTCCAAGTCGTGCGTCGTGTAGTTCTCCTCATGCCTTCTCAGCTTCCTCGAAATGTAAGCAATCACTCCTCCGTCTTGCAACAAGACTCCGCCTAAAACTTCCTTGGATGCGTCAGTGCATACCAAGAAGTCTGCGTCCATGTTAGGGACCCTTAGTATCAGCGTTGTGGTCAACAACTCTTTAAGCCTTCAAAATGATTCTGCGCATTTCTCGGTCCAAACAAACTTCTTATTTTTCTTCTGGAATTCTGTGATAGGATTTTCTATCTTCGAAAATCCCTCGACAACCCGTCGATAGTATCCTGCTAAACCCATAAAACTACGTACCTCTGTGACATTCGTCGATGCAGGCCATTCCATAATAGCCTCAACCTTGGCTGGATCCATGGCGATACCTTCACCGGAGATGACATGCCCTAAGTAGTGAATCCTCGATTGATAAAAAGAGAATTTGGACAACTTCTCGTACAATTTTTGCTCCCGTAGACATTGTAGTACCAAGCGCAAGTGCTCGTCATGATCCTCCGTCGTCCGAGAGTAGATCAAAATATTGTCAATGAATACTTGGATGAACTTGTCCAAGTACTCATGGAACACCTCGTTCTTCAAACTCATGAATACCCCTGGGGTGTTTGTCAGTCCAAATGGTAAAACAGTAAACTCATAATGTCCAAATCTTGTCTTAAAGGCGGTCTTAGGGACGTCATCCTCCTTGATCCGTAACTGGTGATACCTTGATCACAAATCGATCTTGGAGAAGACCGTCGCACCCTTCATTTGATCGAATAGATCGTCAATTCTAGGTAAGGGATACTGATTCTTGATCGTAGCCTTGTTCAGTTGACGGTAGTCAATGAAAATCCTCCATGATCCATCCTTCTTTCATATGAAAATCACTGGTGCACCCCACGGTGACACACTAGGGAATATCAGTCCCAGGTCCAACAACTCCTTCAGTTGCATTTTCATCTCCTGCAACTCTGGGGTCGACATCCGATAAGGCGTTCTTGCTATCGGTTCAGTCCCCGGTTTCAGGTCTATGGTAAAATCCAGTTCCCTTTCCAGCGGCATCCTAGGAAACTCCTCTAGAAATACGTCTGTAGACTCCTTCACCACCGAAATGTGTTCTAGACCTTATGCTACTCCCTTCTCATTTAGCGCGAGGATCGCATAAAGTTTGCACCCCTTGTGCATACTCTTCCGTAACTGTAAGGAATAGACGAACTGCAAGGAAACTTCCTGGTTTCGTCCTATAATCACACGTCTCTGTCCTTCGTCATCAACCAAGCTCAACCATTTTGTCTTACAGTTGAGTATCATCTCATGCGATTCCAACCAATCTATACCGATCACGACATCATAAGATCCTAAGATCGTGACGTACAAATTGACCCTCATGACAAACTCTCCTAGGTTAAGGGCACAGCCCGAAACCTTTCCTCCAACCTTCTGTTTGGCTCCCGAAGCCATCTCCATGAAGCTAAACTCATCCTGTTCGACTGCCTTTACCTTAATCCTTTTTAGCGCTGCACCAAAAATGAAACTCTCAGTAGTACTTGGGTCTATCAAAATACTAAGGGTCTGGTCAGTGATAGTACCTGTCGTCTCGAGCACAGTCGATTGATGCTCTGCCTGGCGGTTATTTACCACTGCATGAATCCGATGGGCCTTGCCCATATCTACAACTGTAGGGGGTCCGGCTGATCCAGACACTCTGGTCTTCTCCATAGGACAGTCGCGCTGGTAGTGTGGCTCCCCACACGTCCAAAACCCCTTTTTCGACCCAGTAGTCCTGGTACATGAAGTAGAAGATGACGGCCCACCGGCCTGGAACCCAGGTCTGTTCTACTAAACAGGCATAAACTGCTGCTGCTAAGAGCGACACTGCTGCTGATGCTGTGGTCCCCGATAAGGTGTCTGTTGCTGAGGCGGTGGTCACCGGGGTGTAGTGAAAGTGGTTCCCCTCTGGAAGCCACGATATCTCGGCGTGTGTCTCACTAGGGTCTGGTGTTGCTGTGTCCCAGATGAAACCTGCCCTGCTGGTCTCGCTGGATTCCTAGTCTGAACCCCACTGATCAGCTCTTCCTCTGCTATGAGGGCCTTCTGGATGGCATCGTGCAAGGTTTGAGGCATCAAAATCCTAACCCTTGCACGCAAGTTGTCGTTAAGGCCAAACACGAACCTGTTGACCTTAATTTTTTTGGTGTTAAGGTGTGGAGTATACCAGAGTAGCTCCATAAAACGTGTCTCATACTCGGGCACCATACGAACTCCCTGTCGTAATGCGTTGAACTCATTGAGCTGACGCTCAATGAATTCCTCTGAAAGATACCTCTCTCAGAACCGTTCCTCTAACAGTTCCCATGACACATCTTCGACGACCATGTTTAGCTGCGGCAGGAGCATCTTCCACCATAGAAGAGCACTCCCCTTCAGTTGAAAGACCGTCATGTGGACCTTCATGTTGGAGGTATAATCGCGAAGTGCGAAGCACATCGTCATATTCTCCAACCATGCCTCGGTGGCTGTGCCGTCCATGGCACCAAAGAACTCGAGAAATTTGACCTTCTCGAGTTCACAGTGAATGCTACTAGTAACAGTCGGTGCACACAGCGAAACCTCAGAGGGTGCTGACGCCCTGGCCTCGTCTCTGTCCAATTGGTTGATCAATTCCTTGGACATGCGCTGAAAAGATCTCATCATCCCCACGACATCGCCAACTGCGATTTGCTCCTGTCCGAGAACCTGCTCGCCTCCCTGGGGGTTAGACCCCTCAGGTGTGGATACTACTGGAGGCGTCACGCCTCCTCCCCTAGCACCCCATCATCTGACTCCGCAACGTCCTCTGACCATGATTACCTACACGCACACAATCAACTCGATCAGCAACAGTATAATCAAATCTAATCATGTCAACGGAAGCCGTAGCGAATCCCAAGATGTGGGTCGAACCCGCTCTGATACCATATGTAACGAACCTCCTCGTTATGACCACAACTCTTTAATAGGTGCAATTTTTTTATTTTTTTTGTTTAAGGTCTGTGTGCGCGTGAAAAAAGGTAACAGACACACTTGACTCTATGTCGCCACCCGACGACTAACAAGATGCAACCACGATGATCACAACAAGAAGAAATAAGGCACACAACAAGTAACTGCAAGAATTGAATGACCATAGACACAAGTGCACAACAAGTAGTCGGAAGAATTAAACGACGTATGAGTTAAGTACAGTACGAACCAAAAGGAAGAATCCACAGTAGTAGATTTTACTATTTCTGCACAAGAAAGCAGGGCGTTTAATCTTAGTTCTCTGCTCCAGAGAGAGAGAAGGTAAGATAGGCTCCTGGCCGACTGCTCAGGCAGAAACTAGTAATCTCCATCAGGTGTGTCGCAAGAGTGGAAACCCTGCCTTTAAAGGGCCCGAGACTCTTGATACGGCACTGGATTCTTTACATAGGAAATAACCCCACACACAGACTTATATACTAAGGTTACAAGGAGGTGTCTACATCCCGCCCGACACAAGCAGACCACGCAATGCAAGACAACCAAGTACTACAAAATCAAGGACAACCACGACTTCTATGGGAGACGCAACTCAGAAAGATTCTGACATCGATCAACCACTATTGAGGCTCAATGACCTTAATCATAGACCAATTACTCCGTTTGTTTTCATTAAGCGATGAGTTACCAACCCAGTCTTTAATAATGTACATTAATTAATTGCAAATCCCTGTTACTGAGTCATAATGAAATTACCATAACATCACCCTAACATAACCACATCATCGCCTTCTCCATAACAATGTCATTGCAATTAAAATAATGATGACCTTACCTTCTTGATTGATATTAACAACAATAGAACTACCAAAAACCTAACCATAAATATCCATGTACTTACTTTTATAAATAGAATAGTATTGTAATTTAAACTACGAATGGCTTTTCCTTACAAACATTGCAAACAAATAAAAGTCGATGTTTAACATAAAAATTTAACATCAAATGGAATGCATATTGTAAATCAGATGGTAGTGAATTTCATAATAGTGTAAATTGAACTAAATAAGGATTTTCATTACAGAACGTGGAAAATAAAATAGTCGAGGTTTGCCATAAAAATTAAAATCAAAGGGAACATAATGTGAACTGGATGGTTGCAGAAATTCCTTTTTATTGCAAATCGTGTCCTTTATTTCCACTGGAATCATAATCGTTTAACTACACCTGATGATCAGATTCTGTTCACCATGTGATAAATTAGTATTGTACTTTAACTAAAAATGACTTTTCCTTACAACAATATTGCAAATAAAATACTCGATAAGCAATCATGATGAACTGAAATCAAATGGGAATTAAGGGGAAGGAGTGCCCACGAGGGCATCCAAGTGTTCTATGCTAAAAAGGGGCCATCAGTTAACGGTAGCACTCCCCATGCAAAATCTGTTAATTAATGAAAACAACAATCTTCCTTAATTCCCTTCCAAACTCTGTCTCTACGAGGTTTCCATAGTGCTCTTCCACTAACTCTAGCTTATGGAAATAAAATTATTATTCTAAGTGAGCTCCCAGGGTATTGTATCTATCTAGGAACTGAAGGTGAAGCAAGGGTAAGGGGCATATGTTGATCAGTGCAGAAGAAGGATTTAATTATACCAGCATTCTACACTTGAAACTGAATTAGACGTAACTGAAATATAATATTTTCCTCTGAATCATATTCCGACATTTTAAGTCCAACTAAAATAAAATTTTAATTTAAAAAGAAGACAAGAATAATTTTAAACTGAAATAAGATTCCAACTGGATATAAATTAAAATATGAATTTAAATTAAAAAGGACGATGAGAATAAATTACTAGAATAAATTCCAACTGGATATAAAAATGTAAAATATGAATTTAAATTAAAAAGGAAGACCGGAATAAATTACTGGAATAAATTCCAACTGGATATAAATGTAAAATGGGAATTTAAAGATGCTCTATGCCTCATAGGAGAGGCCTGTTGTTATCAAGGTTGGTGGTCGAGGTTGTGGCTGGGGTCCAATAGTAATATATATGTGTGGAGTAGAATATGCTACTGAACAGAATCTGTAATTAATTAAAGCCCACCAGAACGGTTCGCAGGAGGCGTTGAAGGGATGCCAGCAACATATTGACAAGGAAATCTAAGAATTAATTAGCTCAATTCGGGCATGCAGAGATGAAGGAACCTACCTCACAATTTGACAGTGTTAAAAGAGGACGAGATCTAAAATATGGCAACCAAATGCAGAAGGTTCCTAACAACCAAATACGCAGAGATAAACAATATAAAAGCAGAGTGGTTCTAACAGCCAAAACTTTAGTTCTCAGATCAAATTATCAAAAATGAAAATGCCCACGGGGGTATACAAAACGCCAGCACTAATTAAAATAAGGAAAAGCGCAGAGTTAAAGGTGAACGTCTGTACGATCAACAGGGATGAGAAGTTCTCCCATGGCCCTCCAAAAATTGTGCTACAGTAAAGGCTATGTGAACCAAATGATTGAGGTTTAAGGAATTGAAAGAGGTTTAAGGAACTCTAAGTGCAACCAGACCTGATCTAAGTTATCTCGTTGGTTCTGATAATTGCTACCTAGGCGAAAATTTCAGAAATACTAAAGTGGTAAAACAGATAAGAAATTTCAGGGTATATATTTTTTTTCTATAGTAGGGAAGGCAAAACCAGGTTCGCCTTTACAAGACATCCACACCGTTCCATTTTACCATTAAGTGAGGAGGACACCAGTCAAACAATCAGCTAGGATAGAGAAAAATAAAGTGGGTTTCTATCAATCTGTACATACAATACATTTACCATTGAAGTTCCAATCCCAACCTAAGTCATATTGCAATCTATTATACTAATTAGAGAACATACCGTGGCCTTTTCTCCTGCCTTGAATGATGACCCGCACTCCGTGTCGCTCCTGCTCCGCGCTGCTCCCTCTCGCCGACCATAGAGACAACATCGGTACCTCCCATCCAATCTCTAGGGGTACTCTACTTCCCCCTTAGCCCCCCGAGCCGCAAAGGGGCCACACACAGTCCAGATGGTAGATCTAGCTTCCTAGCTCGCCTCGCAAGGCTGAGCTACCACTCCTATTCGAGCTGGAAAATCCCAACTCCTCACAAGCAATCAGTCAAGTCACAAATCCGGCAGCGTAACGTTACGCTAATCACCGATCCCTTTCTTCCTCATCCCCTTTTTCTTTTATAGACTTTTGAGACCCACCAACTTTCCTAAATCACATTTTAATTAAGATTTGATAAAAATAATTCTAATTATTCTGCTTCGCACAAGTGTCTTCCATCCCCCTCTTTCCTCAAGTAATAATTTTCTTTAATTTATTAAATTACTCATTTCCCTCACCCACCTAGAATCGCTCCTCAATTTACTCCTAGGTGTTACTAGATCCCCTTACATGTTTTAAATACTTCCCTAAAAAAAAGATGTTACTAAACTAGCTCAGATTAGCAGGTTCTTAATTTAAGATTCCTTGCTATGTTGACCGTGCTTTTTACCATAAGTTCCCATCTTTCCTTTATTAAGTTTCCTTCATTACTTAGTTTCCTAATTCTTATTATTCCCTTCTTTCCCCTTTTTATTAAATCCAAAAATGGCAGTTGCGTTATTAAATCTTTCGCATTTACTATTTATTTAATTATCTTTTGTTCTTTCACAAGTTAGGAAATAATTTCTTCGTTGCAAAATTTTAAAACCATTAGTTTTAATTTAATTCTTACTCGCATCATTTAACACAAGAATTTTGTGAAGACCTAACTATTACTTAAGTGGGTTTTTGTTTGAATTTTTTATTTTATTTTTTATTCTAGGGCATTTTTCTTTAAGGTTACACTAAATTTTTACATTAGAAAATTCTTAGACTTAGGACTTAGATTCAGAGCTAGGCGAAAAATGTTTAGGGGAGTCGTTTTAAGAATCTCTTAAGGTGTTAATGTCTTAGGGCCAACTAGGTTTGTTTCTTCCTCAACATCAATGCGTCATGCCCTTCAGGACGCACCACGTGCTCCAAGGGTGCCACTCGCCTTGTTCGTTTCTTTTGCGCGACATGCCCTTCAGGATGCACCACGTTCTCCAAGGGTTCCACTCGCCAACTTGTGTTTCTTTTGCGCGATGTGCCCTTCAGGATGCACCACATGCTCCAAGGGTGCCACTCGTCAACTTGTGTTTCTTTTGCACGACGTGCCCTTCAAGATGCACCACGTGCTCCAAGGGTGCCACTCGCCAACTTGACTGATTGGTAGACATATATAACCCCTAGAGTCAACACTACTCTAGGTGAACTTGTGGGAGACTAAGGGCTCTAAGGAATAATGCCCCCGCCTTATTACGCGCCCCTTAGAATCATCGTGAGCGACTGTCGCAGTCTGCCCTCATGACATCGTGGATCCTCTCGAACTAGGTAATCGTTAACCTACAGTTTGAGCCACGGCGGGAGTGCTAGTAGGCTGTGGCAGGTCTGTTGTCCACCCCTCTCCCTCAACCTCTCTGGAAATCGTGTGTGGCCCCTTTACTCTATATGTGAGTCTGGTCGGCAAGCTATCGTCAGCCTGCATCATCAACAATCATGTCAGAACATGTCAACATCATATCATCAAATCAATGAAGTATCATAGTAAATAAATCAACCCAAATAGCACACTCCCTAAATCACTCCGAAGTCCAAGGGGTTCCACCGATGCCTCTGAATCCTCAAGGTCCAAAACCCTGCACACGCAATGAAACTGAGTCAACAACACCTGTCTACATCAAAGTAGTAAAAGCATCATGTCATCTATCAATACACATCATAATCAAGGATAAATGGTTTAACATCATAAAAGTCTAGATCACTTGCGAGCAAGTGTCCTCAAAGAATAAGTTTTCTCAATGCGCCAGAGCGGGATGTTACATACACCCCCTCTTGGTCTAAACTTTGTCCCGAAGTTTCTTAGTATAAATGCCGAAATAAAAGTACCACAGTATCATAAGTCTATCTATCAAACAAAAATGGAAACTGTTGGCGCATATCATATGCATCCTCCCAGGTCGCCGAGTGCGAACTATAACTGTCCCACTCGACCTTGACCTGATCTACCGTTCGACGTCATAACTGTCGAACACGATGATCTAAGATGCGGACCGGCTCAGCCGTGAGAACTCCCTCATCTGATACCTATAAGGAACTCATTTCAATCACGTGTGTAGGATCACTAATATAATGTCTCAAAACAGATACATGAAAAACATCGTGCGTATGCCTCAAAGAATCAGGCAAGGCTAGTCGATAGGCCACGAGCCCCTTTCTCTCCACAATCTCGAAAGGTCCCATGAACCTAGGAGATATTTTAGCTCCCTTTCCAAACTTTATCGAACTCTTATGCGGTTTAACCCACAAGAAGACTCGATCCCCGACCTTGTAACTACGGTCGACTCGGTGCGCATCGGCATAACTCTTCTGTCAATCCTGCGCTTCTTTTATCCTTTGTCTTATGGTTTGCATTTGCTATTCCATTTCTTGGATCACTTCTGGTCCCACTAGGACACTATCCTCAAGCCGATCCCAACTCAAGGGCGTCCGACACGGTCGCCCATAAAGAACCTCAAAAGGTGCCATCTTAATGGTGCTCTGGTAACTGTTGTTGTAAGCGAACTCTACTAGAGGCAAGAATTCCTCCCAACGCTTTTGTTGGTCCATCACATACATGCGCAACATGTCTCCCAAGGTTTGGTTTGTTCGTTCGGTCTGTCTGTCAGTCTCTGGGTGATATGCAGTACTACAATTGAGTTGGGTTCCCAAGGCCTCTTGAAAACTCGTCCAAAATCATCGAGTAAACACCGATCCTCGATCGGATATAATCTTCTTAGGCACGCCATGCAGCCTCACAATCTCACTGATGAAAATTCTCGCTATGTCAGGTGCATGATACGTCGTACGCATAGGAATAAAGTGAGCACTGTTCGTCAGAGTGTCTACTACTACAAAAATTGAGTCATGTCTCCTTGCCATCAGTGGAAATCCAACAATAAAATCCATTGAAATAACTTCCCATTTTGATTCCGGAATGGCATGTGGTTGAAGTAATCCTATCGGGTGTCTATGTTCATCCTTTACCTATTGACACTCTAGACATCTGGCCACATAGTTGACTATGTCAGCCTTCATTCCCTTCCGGAAGAATAAGGGTTTAAGGTCTGCCCTCATCTTCGTAACTCCTGGGTGAGCCATGTAAACTGCTCTATGAGCCTCGCTCAGGATCAACATCCTCAACTCGTCGTTTGACGGTACGTAAATATGACCTCTAAACCTCAATAACCCATCGCTATCAAAAGAAAATCCCTCATATCGTGGTACCATCATTGTGTTTTGTCCGATAAAATCCTCGACTTCTTTGTACCAGTCATCGTCATGCTGTAAAGTGAGAATCTTCTCACGTAGATTCGTCTAAAGAGGCAACACTGAAAAGATGCATGGTCTCTGACTCAAAGCATCATCCACTTAGTTCATTGTTCCCTTTATGTAAGTAATCTCGAAGTCGTACTCGCTAAGCAATTCCGACCAACGCTGTTGTTGGGCGTTTAGGTCACTTTGCGTGAAAATGTGTTGCAGCCCACAATGGTTAGTCTTTAATTCAAATTTTTGTCCAACAAGGTAGTGTCTCCAAACCTTCAAGGCATAAACGATGGCTAATAACTCCAAATCGTGAGTCACGTAGTTCTCCTCATGCCTTCTTAGCTTCCTCGAAATGTAAGCAATCACTCGTCTGTCTTGCACCAAGACTCTGCCTAAACCTTCCTTGGATGCGTCAATGCATACCAAGAAGTCTGCGTCCATCTCAGGGACCTTAGTATCGCCGCTGTGGTCAACAAATCTTTAAGCCTTCAAAATGATTCCGCGCATTTCTCGGTCCAAACAAACTTCTTATTTTTCTTCTGCAATTTCGTGATCGGATTTGCTATCTTCAAAAATCCCTCGACAAACTGTCCATAGTATCCTACAAAACCCTAAAAACTACGCACCTCTGTGACATTCGTCGGTGCAGGCCATTCCATAATAGCCTCAACCTTGGATGGATCCACGACGATACCTTTGTCGGAGATGGCATGCCCTAATTAGTGAATCTGCGATTGATAAAAAGAGCATTTGGACAACTTCCCGTACAACTTGTGCTATCGTAGACACTGTAGTACCATGCGCAAGTGCTCGTCATGCGCCTCCATCGTTCGAGAGTAGATCAAAATATCATCAATGAATACTTGGACAAACTTGTCCAAGTACTCGTGGAACACCCTGTTCATCAAACTCATGAATACCCCTGGGGCCTTTGTCAGTCCAAATGGTAAAAAAGTAAACTCGTAATGTCCAAATCTCGTCTTAAAGGCGGTCTTAGGGACATCATCCTCCTTGATCCGTAACTGGTGATACCCTGATCATAAATCGATCTTGGAGAACACTGTTGCACCCTTCATTTGATCGAATAGATCGTCAATTCTAGGTAAGGGATACTGATTCTTGATCGTAGCCTTGTTCAGTTGACGGTAGTCAATGTAAAGCCTCCATGATTTGTACTTCTTTCATATGAAAATCATTGGTGCACCCCATGGTGACACAGTAGGGCATATCAGTCCCAGGTCCAACAAGTCCTTCAGTTGCATTTTCAGCTCTTGCAACTCTAGGGTCGACATCCGATAAGGCATTCTTGCTATCGGTTCGGTCCCCGGTTTCAGGTCTATTGTAAACTCCAGTTCCCTTTCCGGTGGCATCCCAAGCAACTCCTCTGGAAATACGTCTGCAAACTCCTTCACCACCGGAAGGTGTTCTAGACCTTCCGCTACTCCCTTCTCATTTAGCGCGAGGATCGCATAAAGTTTGCACCCCTTGCGCATACTCTTCTGTAACTATAAGGAAGAGATGAACCGCAGGGAAACTCCCTGGTTTCATCCTATAATCACACATCTCTGTCCTTCGTCATCAACCAAGCTCAAACGTTTCGTCTTACAGTTGAGTATCGCCTCATGCGATTCAAAACAATCCATACCGATCACAACGTCATAATATCCTAATATCGTGACATACAAGTTGACCCTCGTGACAAACTCTCCTAGGTTAAGGGAACAGCCCGTAACCTTTCCTCCAACCTTTTGTTTAGCTCCCGAAGCCATCTCCACGAAGCTAAACTCATCTTGTTTGAATCTCTTTACCTTAATCCTTTTTAGCGCTGCACCAGAAATGAAACTCTCAGTAGCACCTGGGTCTATCAAAATACTAAGGGTCTGGTCAGCGACAGTACCTGTTGTCTCGAGCACAGTCGACTGATGCTCTGCTTGGCAGTTATTTACCACTTCATAAATCCGATGTGCCTTGCCCATATCTCCAACTGTAGGGGGTCCAGTTGATCCAGACACTCTGGTCCTCTCCACAGGACAGTTGCGCTGGTAGTGTGGCTCCCCACATGTCCAACACCCCTTCTTCAGACCAGTAGTCCTGGTACCCGAAGTAGAAGAGGACGGCCCACCGGCCTAAAACCCAGGTATGTTCTACTGAACAGGCCTAAAATGTTGTTGTTGCGGGTGACATTGTTGCTGATGTTGTGGTCCCCGATAAGGTGTCTGCTGCTGAGGCGACGGTCACCGGGGTGTAGTGAAAGTGGTTCCCCTCTGGAAGCCACAATATCCCGGCGTGTGTCTCACTGGGGTCTGGTGCTGCTGTGTCCCAGATGAAACCTGCCCTGTTGGTCTCACTGGAGTCCTAGTCTGACCCCCACTGATCAGCTCTTCCTCTGCTATGAGGGCCTTCTGGACGGCATCGTGCAAGGTTTGAGGCATCAAAATCGCAACCCTTGCATGCAGGTTTCCGTTAAGGCCAAACACGAACCTGTTGACCTTAAGTTTTTCGGTGTTAAGGTGTGGAGCATACCAGAGTAGCTCCATAAAACATGCCTCATACTTGGTCACCATACGACCTCCCTGTCGTAATGCGTTGAACTCATTGAGCTGACGCTCAATGAATTCCTCTGAAAGATACCTCTCTCAGAACCGTTCCTCGAACAGTTCCCACGACACGTCTTCGATGGCCATGTTCAGCTGCGGAAGGAGCGTCTTCCACCATAGAAGAGCACTCCACTTCAGTTGAAAGACCGCCATGCGGACCTTCATGTTGGAGGTATAATCGCGAAGTGCAAAGCACATCACCATATTCTCCAACCATGCCTCGGCGGCTGCATCGTCCGGGGCACCAAAGAACTCGAGAAAATTGACTTTCTCGAGTTCACGGTGAATTCTACCAGTAACAGACGGTGCGCGCGGCGGAACCTCAGTGGGTGTCGGTGCCCTAGCCTCGTCTCTGTCCAATCGGCTCATCATCTCCTCAGACAGGCGCTGAAAAGATCTCATCATCCCCACGACATCGCCAACTACAATTTTCTCCTATTCGAGCACCTGTTCACTTCCCTGGGGGTTAGACCCCTCAGGCGTGGATTCTACTGGAGGCGTCACACCTCCTCCCCTAGCACCCCGTCATCTTCCTCCGCGATGTCCTCTAACCATGATTACCTGCACGCACACAATCAACTCGATCAACAACAATATAATCAAATCTAATCATGTCAATGGAATCCGTAGCAAATCCCAAGCTGCTGTTCGAACCCACTCTGATACCATATGTAATGAACCTCCTCATTACGACCACAACTCTTTAACAGGTGCAAAAAAAAATTTATTTTTATTTTTTGTTTTTGTTTAAGGTGTGTGCGTGCATGAAAAAAGGTAACAGACACACTTGACTCTACGTCGCTACCCGACTACTAACAAGACGCAACCACGATAATCACAACAAGAAGACATAAGGCGCACAATAAGTAACTGCAAGCATTGAACGACCATAGACACAAGTGCATAACAAGTAGTCACAAGAATTAAATGATGTACGGGTTAAGTACAGTACGAACCAGAAGGAAGAATCCATAGTAGTAGATTTTACTATTTCTGCACGGGAAAGTAGGGTGTTTAATCTTAGTTCTCTGCTCCGGAGAGAGAGAAATTCAGATAGGCTCCTGGCTGACTGCTCAGGCAGAAACTAGTAATCTCCGTCAGGTGTGTCGCAAGAGTGGAAACCCTGCCTTTAAAGTGCCCGAGACTCTTGATACGGCACTGGATTATTTACACAGGAAATAACCCCACACACAGACTTATATACTAAGGTTACAAGGAGGTGTCTACATCCCGCCCGACACAAGCAGACCACGGAATGCAAGACAACCAAGTACTACAAAATCAAGGACAACCATGACCTCTACGGGAGACGCAAGTCAGAAGGATTCTGACATCGATCAACCACTATTGAGACTCAATGACCTTAATCATAGACCAATTACTCCATTTTTTTTCATTAAGCGACGAGTTACCAACCCATTATTAAATAATGTACATTAATTAATTGCAAATCCCTGTTACTGAGTCATAATTAAATTACCATAACATCACCCTAACATAACCACATCATCACCTTCTCCATCACAATGTCATTGCAATTAAAATAATGATGACCTTACCTTCTTGATTGATATTAACAACAATAGAACTACCAAAAACCTAACCATAAATATCCATGTACTTACTTTTATAAATAGAATAGTATTGTAATTTAAACTACGAATGGATTTTCCTTACAAACATTGCAAACAAATAAAAGTCGATGTTTAACATAAAAATTTAACATCAAATGGAATGCATATTGTAAATCAGATGGTAGTGAATTTCATAACAGTTTAAATTGAACTAAATAAGGCTTTCATTACAGAATGGGGAAAATAAAATAGTCGAGGTTTGCCATAAAAGTTAAAATCAAAGGGAACATAATGTGAACTAGATGGTAGCAGAAATTCCTTTTTATTGCAAATCATGTCCTTTATTTCCACTGGAATCATAATCGTTTAACTACACCTGATGATCATATTCTGTTCACCATGTGATAAATTAGTATTGTACTTTAACTAAAAATGACTTTTCCTTACAACAGTATTGCAAATAAAATACTCGATAAGCAATCATGATGAATTGAAATCAAATGGGAATTAAGGGGAAGGAGTGCCCACGAGGGCATCCAAGTGGTATGTGCTAAAAACGGGCCGTCAGTTAACGGTAGCACTCCCTGTGCAAAATCTGGTAATTAATGAAAACAACAATCTTCCTTAATTCCCTTCCAAACTCTGTCTCTACTAGGTTGCCATAGTGTTCTTCCACTAACGCTAGCTTATGGAAATAAAATTATTATTCTAAGTGAGCTCCCAGGGTATTGTATCTATCTAGGAACTGAAGGTGAAGCAAGGGTAAGGGGCATATGTTGATCAACGCAGAAGAAGGATTTAATTATACCAGCATTCTACACTTGAAACTGAATTAGACGTAACTGAAATATAATATTTTCCTATGAATCATATTCCAACATTTTAAGTCCAACTAAAATAACATTTTAATTTAAAAAGAAGACAAGAATAATTTTAAACTGAAATAAGATTCCAACTGGATATAAATTAAAATATGAATTTAAATTAAAAAGGAAGACGGGAATAAATTACTGGAATAAATTCCAACTGGATATAAATGTAAAATATGATTTTTTTATTATTTTTTTCTAAGTAAGAAGTATAATATATTAGGAACCTTCCAAAACTGAAACAGAGTTACAAAAAGCAGTGATAGTCATGCTGTAATAACTGGACTGCCCCAACAGAGGGGAAACGATTCCAGCCAGCTAATAGGTTCAACTAAAGTAATAAAAGACTGTTCATCAACTGAAACTGATCATAAAATATTGTTCATCAACTAGTTTGTTCATCAACTGAAAAGAACATAATAAAACACTACAGACTCAGACACCTGGTGGATATCCCAGCCACACAGCTTGGAGGTCCACTGTCCAGGGCTCCTCCTCGATGTAGGTTACCTCATCTTCCCATTGTCTCTCAACCTGCATTTCGTCCGTGGTTCCTTCAGCCTTTGTGGTCTCACTATGCACTCGGACCCCTGCCAATTCCTTCTCTGCTTTTCTGCAGCCGTGTGCGCACTGCACTTGTTCCTTCGCTGAAGAGAAATGTGGCTCGCTATGCCCACCACCTGGAGCGGCCCTAGGATCCATCGAGGGGGTCACTTCTGCCGCGTTTGAGGAGAAAGTTGCTTGCATGGAGGAAAGTGTCTGAAGAAAGACCTCCACCCGCTCATCAGTTGCTTGCAAGTGGAACTGGATATCTTCCACCCCTTGGCGAAGCTCAAAAACTAGGCCATAGAGAATTTCTAGGCTGGTCTTAAATTGCTTGCTGGTGTAAGAGTCATCATTCTCATGCTTTCTGCGTGGAGGAAGCTCACCTGTAGAGCTTTTCGGAGGGTCAGGGGTCGGCTCGGGGGCAATGAAAGCCTTCGTAGGGTGCAGGAATGAGCCCACCAGCCTGGGTATTAATGCTAAGCATCCCAATTGTAGGTTCGGCGGTCCAGGAGGGGGAGCCAGAAGATGCTCTAACTGGGTCGGGGGGGAGGAGTCTACAGAAGGTGAGTTGGGGGGAGAGACCGAGGGCCGGTGAGGCTTCTAGGGAGAGCCCCTCCGCGGCCTTCCCTTCGGACACGGCATAGGGATGAGGTGGTTATCGGCCTGCAAGAGCCTAAACCCGACGGCAAGGTGTGTGACCTGGTAGCCAGCAGAAGTCGCCTCGAGCCGGAGAGTGCTATCCTAAGTGAGCCCTGGCCACCATGGCTGCACCAGGGAAGGTTCTTCAACCTGCAGATGGGGACAGGATATAACCATAGTTGAAAAATCCAAATGATGATGCAGATATAAGCCACACGACGACGCAGAGAGGAGTGCATAAATGCACTCTCTGATCTCCGTAATGCGCATTTGAATCGATGGGAGGGTGACGGGCAGTGGCACGAGCCCGTCACATGGCTCAGTGAAATGGTGGTTGATGCCCTCCCTCTCCCTCTGCCACATACCTCGTACTAACACCCCATCCGGGGGGACATCCACCAATTCCGCTTTGCGGATGCACTACTGGAGAATAGGGTGATCATGATCCCTGGCTGAGTTGCAGTGGAGCTCTGGACCGCTCCAGTTGGTACCCATATTGGCTAGTTCGTCTGCAACTTGATTCGCTTTCCTCCTTACGTGAGCTGGAATTATAGCCCGATTTGGTTGCATTAGGTCTGCAATTATTTTCAGGCCATGTGAGAGTCTCCAACTTGGCGAGATTCTATCTGGATTGGCCCCATTTATGATCCCTCACAGTAGGCCAATGATGACTATGTAAAATATGAATTTAAATTAAAAAGGAAGACGGGAATAAATTCCAACTGGATATAAATGTAAAATGGGAATTTAAATATGCTCAGTGCCTCATAGGAGAGGCCTGTTGTTATCAAGGTTGGTGGTCGAGGTTGTGGCTGGGGTCCAACAGTAATATATATGCATGGAGTAGAATATGCTACTGAATAGAATCTGTAATTAATTAAAGCCCACCAGAACGGTTCGCAGGAGGCGTTGAAGGGACAAGAAAATCTAAGCATTAATTAGCTCGATTCGGGCATGCAGAGATGAAGGAACCTACCTCACAATTTGATAGTGTTAAAGGAGAACGAGATCTGAAATATGGAAACCAAACGCAAAAGGTTCCTAACCGCAAAATACGCAGAGATAAACAATAGCAAAGCAGAGTGGTTCTAACAGCCAAAAATTTAGTTCTCAGATCAAATTACCAAAAATGAAAATGCCCACGGAGGTATACAAAATGCTAGCACTAATTAAAATAAGGAAAAACATAGAGTTAAAGGTGAACATCTATACGATCAACAGGGATGAGAAGTTCTCCCATGGCCCTCCAAAAATAGTGCTACAGTAAAGGTTGCGTGAACCAAATGATTGAGGCTTAAGGAATTGAAAGAGGTTTAAGGAAGTCTAAGTGCAACCAGACATTATCTAAGTTATCTCGTTGGTTCTGATAATTGCTACCTAGGACAAAATTTCAGAAATACTAAAGTGGTAAAACAGATAAGAAATTCCAGGGTATATATTTTTTTTCTATAGCAGGGAAGCCAAAACCAGGTCCGCTTTTACAAGATAGCCACACCGTTCAATTTTACCATTAAGTGAGGACGACACCAGTCAAACAATCAGCTAGGATAGAGAAAAATAAAGTGGGTTGCTATCAATCTGTACATACAATACATTTACCGTCGAAATTCTGATCCCAGCCTAAGTCATATTGCAATCTATTTTACTAATGAGAGAACATACTATGGCCTTTTCTCCCGCCTCAAATGATGACCCGCGCTCCGTGTCTCTCCTGCTCCGCATCGCTCCCGCTCGTTGACCATAGAGACTACACCGGTACCTCCCAGCCAATCGCTAGGGGTACTCTGCTTCCCCCTTAGCCCCCCGAGCCACAAAGGGGCCACACACAGTCTAGATGGTAGATCTAGCTTCCTAGCTCGCCTCGCAAGGATGAGATACCACTCCTATCCAAGCTGGAAAATCCGAACTCCTCACAAGCAATCCGTCAAGTCACAAATCCAGCAGCGTAACGTTACGCTAATCGCCGATCCCTTTCTTCATCATCCCCTTTTTATTTTATAGACTTTTGAGACCCACCAACTTTCCTAAATCACATTTTAATTAAGATTTAATAAAAATAATTCTAATTATTCTCTTTTGCACAAGTGTCTTCCATCCCCCTCTTTCCTCAAGTAATTATTTTCTTTAATTTATTAAATTACTCATTTCCCTCACCCACATAGAATCGCTCCTCAATTTACTCCTAGGTGTTCTTAGATCCCCTTACATGTTTTAAATACTTCCCTAAAAAAAAGATGTTACTAAATTACCTCAGATTAGCAGGTTCTTAATTTCAGATTCCTTGCTATGTTGACCGTGCTTTTTACCATAAGTTCCCATCTTTTCTTTATTAAGTTTCCTTCATTACTTAGTTTCCTAATTCTTATTATTCCCTTCTTTCCCCTTTTTATTAAATCCCAAAATGGTAGTTGTGTTATTAAATCATTCCCATTTATTATTTTTTTAATTATCTTTTGTTCTTTCACAAGTTAGGAAATAATTTCTTTTTTGCAAAATTTTAAAACCATTAGTTTTAATTTAATTCTTACTCTCATCATTTACCCCAAGAATTTTATGAAGACCTAACTATTACTTAAGTGGGTTTTTGTTTGAATTTTTTTTTTTTTTTTTTACTCTAGGGCCTTTTTCTTTAAGGTTGCACTAAATTTTTACCCTAGAAAATTCTTAGACTTAGGACTTAGATTCAAAGCTAGGCGACAAATGTTTAGGGGAGTCATTTTAAAAATCTCTTAAGGAGTTAATGTCTTAGGGCCAACTAGTTTTGTTTCTTCCTCAACATCAATGCAACGTGCCCTTCAGGATGCACCACGTGCTCCAAGGGTGCCACTCGCCTTGTTCATTTCTTTTGCGCGACGTGCCCTTCAGGATGCACCACATGCTCCAAGGGTTCCACTCGCCAACTTGTTTTTCTTTTGCGCGACGTGCCCTTCAGGATGCACCATGTGCTCCAAGGGTTCCACTCACCAACTTGTGTTTCTTTTGCGCGACGTGCCCTTCAGGATGCACCAAGTGCTCCAAGGGTGCCACTTGCCAACTTGTGTTTCTTTTGCACGATGTGCCCTTCAGGATGCACCACGTGCTCTAAGGGTGCCATTTGCCAATTTGACTGATTGGTAGACATCTATAACCCCTGGAGTCAACACTCTGCTAGGTGAACTTGTGGGAGACTAAGGGCTCTAAGGAATAAGGCCCCCTCCTTATTGTGGACCCCTTAGAATCATCGTGAGCGACTGTCGCAGTCTGCCCTCACGGCTTCGTGGATTCTCTCGAACTAGCTAATCGTTAACCTACAGTTCGAGCCACAGCAGGAGTGCTAGTAGGCTGTGGCAAGGCTTCTGTCCACCCCTCTCCCTCAACCTCTCTGAAAATCGTGTGTGGCCCCTTTACTCCATATGTGAGTCTGGTCGACAAGCTATTGTTAGCCTGCATCATCAACAATCATGTCAAAACATGTCAACATCATATCATCAAATCAATGAAGTATCATAGTAAATAAATCAACCCAAATAGCACACTCCCTGACTCAATCTAGAGTCCAAGGGGTTGCATCGATGCCTCTACATCCTCAAGGTCTGAAACCCTGCACACTCAATGAAACTGAGTCAACAACACCTGTCTACATCAAAGTAGTAAAAACATCATGTCATCTATCAATACACATCATAATCAAGGATAAATGGTTTAACATCATAAAATTCCAGATCACTTGTGAGCAAGTGTCCTCAAAGAATAAGTTTTCTCAGTGCGCCAGAGAGGGATGTTACATACACCCCCTCTTGGTCTAAATGTCGTCCCGAAGTTTCTCAGTATAAATGCCGAAATAAAAGTACCACAGTATCATAAGTCTATCTATCAAACAAAAATGGAAACTGCTGGCGCATATCATATGTGTCCTCCCAGGTCGTCGAGTGTGGACTATAACTGTCCCACTGGACCTTGACCTGATCTACCGTTCGATGTCATAACTGTCAAACGCGATGATCTAAGATGCGGACTGGCTCAGCCGTGAGCTCTCCCTTGTCCGATACCTGCAAGGAACTCATGTCAATCACATGTGTAGGATCACTAATATAATGTCTCAAAACAGATACATGAAAAACATCGTGCGTACGCCTCAAAGAATCAGGCAAGGCTAGTCGATAGGCCAAGGCCCCCTTTCTCTCCACAATCTCAAAAGGTCCCATGAACCTAGGAGAGATTTTAGCTCCATTTCCAAACTTGATCGAACTCTTATGCAGTTTAACTCGCAAGAAGACTCGATCACCGACCTTGTAACTACAATCGACTTGGTGTGCATCGGCATAACTCTTCTGTCGATCCTACGCTTCTTTTATACTTTGTCTTATGGTTTGCATTTTCTCTTCCATTTCTTGGATCACTTCTGGTCCCACCAGGTGATCCGTCGGATCTCAACTTCTGTGCATTAAAAAAGTTTTATGAATGCTCATAGTCAATTTGCTCAGCACATTAAGTAGCATTTAACATAATTAAATGACAACTGTAAACTGTAATGAAAAGAAAACTGGACAGAAATGAGAAAACAGTAAATGAAAGATGAGAATAGCAGAAGAGAGTCACAAACGTAGACGTTGTTAACGGAGTTCACCCCCTTCACTGGGCTACGTCTCCGGGTCCCTCTCCAATCGGTACCGATCAAATAATGGTTTTAAAATGGTACAAAGATGTTCCTGGAATCTCTGAACATCAACTTCGGCAATAGAATAGACTGCTATGCAAAGCCCTCAAGACTCCACTCTCCTGGAAATTACAATTCAGCCTTCAAAAGGTAAAGAAAACTAAATCATGACAGAGTGAAATCGACTTTACATATGAACAACAATATGGAATACACAGCTATAATCCTCTCTCTGTCCTCTGTCTCTGTATACAGTCTTCAAGACAATTTCTCTTACAAGTTACAATCTGGCAATTGAATAACAGCCAAATATAACTGAGAAGAGTCAACTTCAACAGAATAGGCATCTGGAACAAGAAATTACAGCAATACTCCCTTCTTCGCACCGGCTGAGACATGGAATATAAAGCCGCTGGTTGAAACTACAATCTCGTTTTTTGAGGCCTCTGTTATACCTGCGCGATTTTCATCACCTGAAATGATATGCTGAATGCCAATCAAGGCTGAATCCCGCCGGATTTGGAACGTATGACTATCCACTGCAATCCCGTTTTTTCTGTTACAATGGTTTCATATATTTGTTGTTCGTCCCATCTGTTAAGCCCCGCCAAAATGTGCACAAGTTGTGCCATAAATGACACCAAACGATATACCAAATCTAGCAGCGTATTAAAATGCTTATAATCGCCAACAATGTGGAACCGTATCATATGTGCTTGCAATATATTGACCATAATCCAGGCACCCTTATCTAACTGCCAAAACGGTGCGTTGCCAATGGTACAACGAGCCCTTTTATGTGTCCACTCATCGGAGTGACCAATCCATGTCATAAACATTGCACCATGGAATGTTGTTAAATGGATTAGAACCCTTTTGAATAGTGTTTGAAAAAATTATACAGCTAAGCTTTGATTTTATATACCATAACCAATAGCTTTAATAAAACCATGTATGCATTGCCACTTCACTGGAATTGTACCATTTTCTTCTTTATTTGGATCAGTGTAACTTTCATGAAGAATGACCCCCTGGATCATTCCTCCCCATGGGAGAGCTTTTGGACCTCCAAAAGCTTGAATCACTCTGCAAGTAAGTGAGGGTATAGCTCCCTCACTTTGCCAATCTCCATCCATCTTGCTTTGCTAGGATGCATACCTTTAAGCCCCATTCGAAGGTACTCAACATTCCCCCTTCGTGAAGTCCTTACATTTCTATCAAGAATGACATCATCCTGCAACTCATTCATATATTCAGGTGCCATATCATCAACTGAAGGAATCTGCATGTTAGTTTCTTCATCCATGATCATAGGCGGCTCATACAATTTAAGATTCTCAACATTGATAACTAAATAGATTTGCATGTATGGAGGTAAATTCAAGCAAAAATCATCAGTACCGATCTTTTCCAAAATCTCAAAAAGACCATACCTGATAGGCTTAAGCTTTTTACCTTCACCTTTCATTCATTCTTTGGTGATATGTAACCAAACTCGGTCTCCAACCTGGAATTGATGATCAACTCGATGCTTATCATGCCTGGCTTTGTACTTTGCCTGGCTCTTCTCCAATTGTTCTTGAACTGCTTGCTGCACCACTTGGATTCTCTGAATGAACTTTAAAGCTTTATCTGCATCATGATGTCCATCCACTGCATCTTTTCCAAAAGAAAAGTCCATAGGTGTTTTTGGCAGATAACCAAAACAAGTTTCAAAAGGAGATCTTTTTGTGGAAGAATGAACTGCATGATTGTAAGCATGTTGTATATACTGCAACTGCTCATCCCAAAGTTTAGGATGTTTACTACAATATCCTCTGAGCAACTGAACCACTGTCCTGTTCACTACCTCTGTTTTCCCGTCAATCTGTGGATGAAAAGCTGTACTTTTCTTCAGTTTAGTATCCATAAGCTCCCATAATGTTGACCAAAATTCCCCCAAGAACCGGGAATCCCGATCCGATACAATAGACATGGGCAGCCCAAAATGTACCCAAATATTCTGAAAGAAAAGATGAGCTATTTGTTCAGCAGTGATCTGCTTGGTACATGGCATCAAGATACACATTTTGCTGAATCTATCCACAACAACATATAGATAATCATGCCCTTTCCTCGACATAGGTAGTCCTCCTACAAAGTCCATAGAAATACTTTCCCAAGGACGAGAAGAAACTAAAAGAGGTGTGTACAAACCCAATTTCCTATTGCTAGGATTACTTGTTGCACACATAACACATCCTCGTATGTATTTAGCTACAGTTTCTTGCATCTGAGGCCAATAACAATGATTCTGCAATACTGACAATGTTTTACTTACTCCAAAATTCCCTGCAATCAATGAACTATGTGCTTCTCGGATCACA
>ML835110.1:21683-40722 GCA_009831015.1 Picea engelmannii
AAAGTGAAAACAACATCCAATAAACAAGGCACCTAAACATGTGCATCAAAAATACCTCATCAAATTAAACCAATGATCCAAGACCCTATACAATTGACCAAGTTTAGGTATGGGAGGGGTGTCATAAAATTCCTATTGGGTAGACCAAAACTCTCAAGTAGGGGATTCTCCCAAGGATTCCCATTCAAGGTCATGTAGTGGATGATGAGATGGATAGGGGCTTAGAATTCGTTAGAACACATATAATTTTGAGCTTTTTATTTTGCCACTTAGAAATAAACAAATTTACCCAAAAAGAAAAAAACTTAAAAAGTTTCCTTTTAAATTTAAAATAAATCCAATGGTTGTTATTTATAAATAAGGCACATGCAATATCTATCGTCAATGAGCTACTCTGATTTGATCGAACGGTCCTAATAATCTCCTAAGTGTAGAAGCTGCCCAAGTTTTAAAAGGAAATACTTAACGATCATTTTGGAGCTTCACGCTTTGGGTATTCCAAGAATTCTAAACAACAAAAACTATGAAACTCCGAAGTCCTGAAGATAGTTCTTTGTGATCATTTTTAAAGGACTTACAAACATGTCATAGGACATGTTTCTTTTAAAATATTCTCTCACGTTGACATGTGGCACTTATTTTTGACATTTACGACGGGTGATTCACACATTTTCAAGTGACACGTGGCACCTCTATATTCTTAACACGTCATCAGGAATGATGTCATCTCTGCCATGTCACTCTGGAAGATTGCCCTGTGGGAGTTTTAACAAAGATTGAGTTCACAAACCCTCAAAGTATCAAAGCGTCGAAGTAAATTAATTACAAAAAGTGAAAACTATTTCAAAGAGTTAATGAAGTAGTTAACGACTTTAATTAGTCATGATTAAGTGTTAATTAATCACTTTGCATTGTCGGGCTTTGAAACATTTCCATTTTTCTATATTTAGAACTTCTGAAATACTTAAATTTAATACAACATTTTAAAACATGATTAATTATGACATAAAATTGATTACATAGAGATTAACTCCTCCACGAATTCGGGCTTTGGGAGATTTCCATCCTGTCACATCGAAAATTTCCCAAAGCTGAACCGACGAAGTATTAATGACATTTATGATTGATTAAGGTTAATGATTTCAAATAAAGATTGTGAATCACTAGGTAATAAATTCCATTAAAGTTTTTAATAAATTCTTCGTCAGTAGATTCATACGAAGATCGATAGACTTTTTGAATAAAGCACTTCAAATTTCGAAATCATTTTACCATTTGCAATTAGCATTTTTTATTTAGTGTATAACTTACATACTTCTCTCGTTACTGGTAGGATAATTCCGTTTCCTTGAGGATTATGGCGCCACGAAAAGCTACAAAGAAGCTTGACGCATCAGGAGATGATTCCAATCTGAATACATATGTTCTATCAGACACAACTCCGTGAGTTACAAACGTCATTAAGTCTTGGAAGAAGGTTTTCGATATCTTAGAGCATGAGATTATGAATTGTCCATATGAATCTACTGAGGAAGACGACGAGTCCTTCTCAGCCAATCTTAAATTTGTAGTGCAGTTGGAACTGCATAAGATCATTGCACAACCCATAATTATATCTACAATGATATGATAAGTTGGGCTTTGGAATGCGTTGATATCCAAACCATAAGCATCATCAACCACCAATAGACTGTCGTCGACTCTTTCTGACCAGAGAATCTACAAGTAATATACAAACATTCCCCTACCCCTAAATATACTTACAATGCAACATTTCTTCTATATTTTGAGAGAAGAGAATGACTCAATATGGTAGAAATGGTCATGATATAATCAAGACCTAGTGGGGACACCTGGAGAAATTCAGAGCCGACGCTCATGGTATGTATTCCACAATGTCCTTATATGCTCATATGTTATATATAGTCATGATGCTCTGTCGTATGTTTGGGAAGAAGAACCCTACACATTTCTCAGTTGAGTGGGTAGCCATCATGAATGAAGTAGCCGAGGGTTATACCTTCAATTGGGCTAAAATTCTATCTGATAATTTGGCTAAAGAAATTGCTGAGTATCAATTGACAAAATCAAAAGGGAAACCTGCTCCTTTTTACATGTCAACATATATTATGGATGCCATTTGTTTCATGACCCCTTTCCCCCTAATGAACTGGAGTTGGACCCCGGCCAGTTTCGAGCCAATACATTTTTACCACTCCAAATTATGGGAGAAAAATGCCAAATATTTCTTTTACGAAATCTGTCACAACGTTGTGGTACCTGTTCACATGGCTATCTATGGCCACCCACCACCCAAGATTTCAAAAAAGATTATGGGTAATTTAGGTAAACTTGTAGACTGGTTCATTGAGGAGAATTTCTCCTACATTAGAGCATTTGGTTGTTTTGTTCCTCATGCCCTCCCACAGTTTTTACCTGACAGGTTGGTATGGAGAGAAGTGGCATACCAAACAGTAGTAGGAGGTATTAGCAAGGAACTGAAAGCAACTCAGAAAAAGGTTTGGCCAATTTTTCCCATTCAAGTTGGTATGTTCACATTATTATACTTTGGTCATTCTAAAGTGGAGGTCGAATGATCCAGGTGGATATCGGTGGCCACCCACCTTCTCCAACTGGCCCAAGACATGTTTCTGACAATTTTGGTAATTTACTATTTTTAGCAGTTTTTAACTTCCGGGGCCATTTTGAGGCCCTAAATGATGTTTTTTGAGAAAAAAGGGAGAAACATGGATCATAGATCGATGTTTCTCACCCAAAAGTTTTAGTTCTCGGATAGATCTTTCCAACGAGCTATCAAACGCCTAAAACGGAGATCATATGCAAAAGTTACGAACCCGGGAAGTTGATGCACCAACTTACCCAAACAAGGTCCACATGACTTTTGGCGCTTCATCTCCCAGGGTTAGGTTTTTGGATGTCTAGGGTTTTTGGCATTCCTGCTTATTGCAAAAATGCCTTCAGAGCCTCATTGTAATCATCTTCTCACGGATGCGAGTAGCCATCACATCTCTTCTCAGAGATAAGCTACCACCATTCTAACGAGTCTTTCACTCTGTACTTTTACAGTCTCTGTAGATTTATTTCATTAATAGAAATCGTGTATTACTGTATATCTGTGACTCTTTTTATATTTCCTCTATATCTTTGTCATATTTTTGTCTCCCTTGCAATATCTCTGAATATTTCTATGTTATATCTCCGCTCTCATTTCGTGCCGAAAATAATCCGAATCATCGCAGCCCTGGAAGATGTCAAATTAGTTGACATCGAATTCAAAAAGCATGATCCACATAAGATAGTGGAAAATCATTTGGCTCAATTTAACATGAAGAGATACATCCATGAGAATTCTCCTTATGACGATATGTTCAGGGGAGTTAGATATTATGAGGAAGTTCAAATCATATTCCAGACTCTGCCTCCTGACCAACAAGCTGGTTTCCTCATCTTTCAAAATCATAGAAGAAACAATTTTCCCAAGATATTGCAAGGAGAGTCAAAACCCCTACCTTCTTCATAGGAAGCTCAACCCAGAGGATCTGAGCCAGGTTGCTCCACTAAGCACACAGTTGAAGAAGTCCCAAAAAATCCTGAAAAGTTCTTTCAAGAAATAAAAGCATCATTGTCAGGGTTAAATGATCCGCAGGTATTATCTCGGTTCGAAGCTTTCATGAATCCAGAACAAGTCATTCTGCATTCGATGCCAGCTAGTTCTGCTGGAACCCCAAATACAACAGGACAGGAACATTCCATAACAATTATTTCTCCTATTAAATCATTAACCCCTTTACATACTAGCTTTGGAAATCCTAGTCCCAAACTCATTTTTGTAGGTGATCTTACTCCTATCTTTCTTGAAGAGATGCCTCCCTCAAATTTATTTTTCAGCAAGAAATGAAAAGCTATTGTTAAAAGAGAATCTCACCAAAAGGATGGGGTAGTCACTAAAAGGAAAAGATTGGTGTATGATGGGAAAGACCAAGATGGTCCTTATTTTGTGAAAGAAGTTGCAGGTTCACTAGGGGATATTGCCACTTCCAATCAATGGTCAATGGACAATTTAACCGAACAACTGCAACATAAATGCCTCTTGGTAGAGAAATTGCAGAAGGACATATATAGTATAGAATATACTGTTAGAAGAAGGATGAATTGGGACTTTGAACAAATTAGGGCTAGTTATCAGCATCAAATTAAGTAGTTACAGGATAACCTTGAGCTGCTCTACCAAAGTTCATAGACCAGCAAAGGTTTTATCACTTAGCGTGAAAATTTGATTGAGCAACTGCAGGACATATTGACTCTAACATAGAACACAATGATAGATATTACTTCCTTCAAAAAACAAGCATCAAAAATCAATGAGAAGTTGGAAGTTTCCCATCAAGAGATCTATCAAAAAGTAGATGCTATTTAGAAATGCTATCAGGTGATACACCTTTCTCTAAAGAATATTTATGTCAAGGAAAAAGAGGCCTACGCAATCAGGTCTAAGTTTCAATAAGTCATCATATGGAAGCAGAGAGCTAATATCCCTGGTCTTACCCCTCTCTCACGTTCTGAACAAGTAAAAGGCGAAATGACCCTGAAAGCCCATGAAACAAATCTGGAAGAAGGAAATAAACTTGCTAGAGATGCAAAAGAGGCTTGTCTGGAGGCATTATCTTCAAAAAATAAAAATATAATTGAATTTCAAGGAAATAGTATCTCAGAGGCATTGGGGAAGATTGAAATAGAAATGAACCAGTAAAGCTCCAGAAAGAACAAGGAAAATACTCAAGAGGCCATCCAATAGATGAGCCAGATTGATTTACTTAAAATCAATGAATTGTTGGTTAATCCAAGTTCACAATATCAGGTCATAGTCCAAGAAGTGAACAAGATCCAAGATAAGCTACCACAAATAAAAAATAAGATGTTCGCCTTTGAATTGAATGAAAGGGTCGAACCTCAATATTCGCAGTAGAATTTATGGACATGTGCACCCAATGAAATGAACAAATAAAATATATAGTAGCTGTGATCAAATGAAAGAGCATACACATCGTTCACTTCCTCCACCCACTCTAACTTTCACCCTCCAACCTGTCACACTCTACACGTCACTTACCCTGCCTATCCCTACCACCCGCATTCTTTCACCCACTTGTCCCACCTCCTTATTTGACACATTTCCTCATGTCATCATATTCGTGAACAATTACTCTTCCTCATAATTCTTAGCCATCCCATGATGAGCCAACACTGAGCTACCTGTTCAATTACCACCCCCATATCTTCAACTGTAATTCTTTATCCCAGGGACATATGGCAATGAAATCAGATGGAAAAGACAATAAGCCAATGATTTTGGTGCTCTTAATGGACATGTGTTTATAGTTTAAAGAAAAAAGGAAAATGAACACATCTGCAAGCAAATGAAGGGAAAGATGAAGCACCAACACATCTCAACACTGTCTGCATGCTGTTATTTCTTTCGGATTGTATTCTATTTTTAGGTGGATATCGTAGGAAGTCTAATTGTTTTGAGTTGTGACAATTTTTGTATAAATAGATAGATTTTAGATCTATTCAAGGTTGCTTCTTTCCGAATGTAAAAGATAACTTTTTTGAATATTAATACAAGTGCAGACAAAGATTCTGAGTTTCGTTCAATTTGAGTTATGTGTTTCCTCTACGTTTCCATTCCTCTGAATTTCTTTCTATATTTCTTGAAGAGTGAATGATTACAATTTAGTACTACATCTACTGTGATCATAATATATCAGCAGTTCATTCAGTAACAACTTTTCCTCTGTTATTACTGTGAGTAAAACAAGACCTGTGATCTGTGTGAATTACTGCATTTTTATCTCCTTTTAAAGGGTGCATCTTCTACTTTTCTTTTATTGTAAACAAGGTGAGACTTATTTGTAATTGATACCTGACTTTGTTTTAATAGTTTTGTAAATCTTTCTACATCATTTGACATTATAATTGCGACTCAAATAACGATATACAACCTCTGTACTGTATTATCATTAATTTTATTTAAATATTATTTCTTAGAAAACTGAAGGTAGAAAAAATCACTCACAAAAACACTTCATTTAAAAACTTTTATGCATGACATTATTCTTTGAGCCTTAGAATCAATCTCAGGAACAACATCTTTTTGGCGCTGTTGTTGGGGACGAAGAAAGGAATTTTTTTTTCCCTGGTAGAAAAAAAGTTAAACTTTGGTATTTGATAGTGAACAAAGATTTAATACGTGAAAAGGTTCATTTTTCACCTGCTGAATCCATTGTAGGCAAATCTGGTCTTCGGTTAAAAGAATACTAGGAAAAACCCAGACGAAAAGTAGACTACACCAGTTTCAGATCCTAAAAATTTGTTGAAACCAAATGGATATCTCAGACAAACTTCTGCATCGACAGGTAAGGTCTATCAACCTAGAGCTACATAAGTTAATAGTAAGATCCCCGTTGAAGAGCTTAGTCTTAGAGAAAAAATTAAACAAGTTCATTCTGCAGAAACATCAACAAGTAAACCTGAAGTTAAACTTGAAACTCCATAGGTAATTATTCCTGAAATAAAATTTGAGATTGACCAGACCATCCCTGTTTCATTAACAGATACTTTTACCAGTGAAAACAAAGAATCCATTTCAATCCCTACTATCATTAGTACTTAGTCGATTCTTTCTCTTTCCAAAGTAAAATGTCATGTTTTCAAAAACCTTGAAGATTATTTTTTATACTCAGATTCATCCCCTATTACTTCTCCTATCTATACATCAGGTAGACCTAAGGAACCAAGCTCAAGTTTTCCTTTTACCCCTCATCTAGACCTTCCATATTCTCGCGATCATTTTCATGAACTTCATTCACACCATCCCTAAGTAGTCAAAAGATCAATAGATCAGTCTTTTGAAGTTTTAACAATCTCCTTTTTAGTCCTCATATTCCCTCTCCTAGACTTTCAATAATAGTTGGTGTTGGAGGTGTTGGAGGTGTCAGAGGTGTCAGAGGTGAAGGGGCTAGTGGACAACCTCAACCCCCTAGGATCTTTACCAAGATCGCTGCTAGATATGCTCCCTTAGTTCTTCCTGTTGTCCTGCATGATTTACCTGAAAATTACATGAAGAGCCTCCCTAAATTCATGGGAGAAGGGGATTTAACAACAACAAAACATATATCCTTTTTCAATCAATTTGTTGATATTCTTGGTATTGAGCACGAGGATGTTTACACGAGACTGTTGGTACAAACTTTCGAAGGAAAGGTAAGAACGTGGTTTAGAGGAATTCCAGTAGGTTCTATACCATCATATAATGATATGGAATCTTCCTTCATAAGGCAACGAGGTGATAAAAAAGACCATCTATATTACCTAACCAAATTCGGAGCCTTGAGAAAGAAAACATCTGAATTAGTCCGGGAATTTATCCAAATATTTAATAAGCTTTATCACAAAATCATAGCCGAAGTTAAACCTTCTCAACCAACTGTGAAAGTCACTTTTGGGGATTTTGATTCTGATTTCTCTCTACTTTTGAGAGAAATAAGATCCACTTCTCTAGCAGGGATGCAAGATGATGCTATATAGATTGAATCAAATATGATGGCATCTGGGAAGTTGATATGGGAACAAGAGAACCCAGGGGTTTTAAATAACATGTAGGGCCCTCTGGATCTGGAAAGGCTGCAAAGGAAAAAATGGATGAGATGGCCAAAATTATTAAAGATTTATAGAACAAAATTTCTAGGATGGAAATAGAAAATGCCAAACCTAACCCATATGTCAGAAATCAATTCAGGAGAAATCCCAACCCCCAAATACAACATATAAAAATAAAAAATGAGGATCAAAAGATTCAAGCTCCATTTAAAACTGAGAATTTCATACAGAGAGATGAGGTGCAAGATTATGAGGAATTAGAGGAAGATCTAAACAACCTCAGTGATGATGATCTTGAGCCTCACCTAACCAAACATGATTATGAGAAATACTTGGATCTGGAATACCTGTTTAATGACGATGAAAATATCAACAATTTGGGAGACTCTGCATACAGAGGTCTCACTGATTCAATAATGGTCGAGCTTCAACATAAATATGAGTTGAGGCCAAGAGAAAAAATTTCCACAAATATTCCACCAAAAAAGATCTTATCTCGAAATAAAGCAAATGAGGCAGCAGTTACAAAACCATCAACTGAAACGCAAGTTTCCCAAAAAAATAAAGTTGAAACGAAAGAGGTATAGACCAAGAAGTCAGAAAACACAGAAACCGAAGTTCAGATCATGGAAATTGAAAAACCAATTGGGACTTTCAATTTAGAGATTGAACTAAATAAAATTAAAATTCCAATGCCTTTTGTTGAACTTGCTAGAAACCCGATCTATAAAAAACAAATCGCTAAAGCAATAATTTTTTCTAATGTTGAATGTCAAGATGATGTTATCAATTTGCAGGATGAAAAACCTGTAATCATGTTTGGACCACACATTGAAAACAATAAGGATTTTGTTGCTCTGTTCTATATTACATTGACCATGCATGATCATTTACTTCACAATTTCATATTAGACTCATGAGCCTCACATAATTTAATCCTAAGATTATCATGGAAAAATTGGGCCTTGGAATTACCAGACCTTATCAAGATTTATACTCGTTCTCTTCTAGAAAGGCTAAGTGTTTGGGTATGATTAAAGATTTAGTGGTAAATCTTGCTCAGGTTCCTATGAAAAGTATTCTTATGGATGTGGTTGTTGCTAATGTTCCTGCCAAGTATGGCATGCTTTTATCCAGATCTTGGGGCACCAAGCTAGGAGGATCCGTTCAGCTAGACATGACCTATGCTACAATTCCAATTTTTGGTAGATAATTTAATCGACTGTACAAAGAAACTAGACTGGCGTATACTGTAAGCGACCCTCAAAACCCTAATAACTACCCAGTCTATGTTGTTGATCAAGATTTAGAAAATTGTATATTGTCCATAGATGACGATTTTGAAGAATGTATAGAAGAAGAAAATAAAAAAATAGAAATTTCAAAGAAAAATATAAATGTTAGAGAAGGGATGTGGAAAATGTTCTTTGATGGTGCTTCATCCTGCGAAGGAACAGGAGCCAGAGTTTTATTTGTGGCACCATGTGATGAGTATGCTATTCCTTTCTCTTATACATTACAATGGGATGTTGATTATACCAATAAAGTTTGTGAATATGAAGCTTTAGTTTTAGGATTAGAAGCTACAAGAAAATTAAAAATCAAACATTTGATAGTTTATGGTGATGTTGAGCTCATTGTAAAACAAATAAATAGCAATAGCAAGCTAAGAATCCGAGATTGAGATCGCATAGAAATTGCGCCTGGGATCTTATAGAGAATGTCTTCTCATCCTTTAATATTCACTCTATTCCCATAATGCAAAATCAACAAGCTGATTCTTTGGCCAAATCTGTTGCGACTTTCATACCACCTATTGTTTTGAAGCTGAAATATCATATTGAGATGAGACATAGACCTTCAATTCCAAACAATGTTCAACATTGGCAAGTATTTGAAGATGATGAACAAATCAAGCAGTTCCTGGAAATGGTAGATGATTTTTCTGAGACCCACATAGATCAATAAAATTAGAATGATCCTTCTTGGATTATGCAGGAAGGAGAGAATGCAGAAAATCTCCAAGATAAAATTGCAAATCACTGTATTCTCCTACTTTAAAAAAATCAAATTCTCAGAGGTATGATCCCTCTATCAAGGTTGTTTGACCAGGATGATATACATTTAAAGTCTACTTTGCGACCTCAACTCGAAGAAGTTGAAGATTGTAATGTAGGAACTAATGAAAATCCCAAAATGGTCAAAATATCAAAATATCTTCCAACACAATTAAAGACTAAATACGTTGAGTTACTTAGAGAGTATAAAGATGTTTTTGCATGGTCTTATGATGATTTAAAAACTTATGATACTTATGTTATGGAACACAATATTCCCTTAAAACATGGTATTAATCCTTTCAAGCAAAAGCTTAGACAGATAAACCCAATTCTTTTGCCAGTAATAGAAAGGGAGGTTAAAAAACTCCTTGATGCAAAAATCATTGTTCCCCTTAGATACACTGAATGGCTGGCCAATTTGGTCCCTATTAGAAAGAGGAATGGCGAAATAAGACTATGCGTTGATTTTAGGAACTTATATCAGTCTTCTCTTAAAGATAACTACCCGCTCCAAAAAATGGACCATGTTTTAGAGAAGGTAGTAGGGGATAACATAATTTATATGATTGATGGTTTCTCAGGATATAATCAAATTGTTGTTCATGAATATGATAGAGAAAAGACTGCATTTACTACTCCATGGGGAACTTTTATGTATGATAAAATTCCTTTTGTTTTGATGAATGCAGGAGAAACTTTCTAGAGATCAATGGATATCATGTTCGTCGATGAGAGAGACAAGTTTGTTGTTATTTATCTAGATGATCTAACAATTTTTTCCAATTTTGATGAAGAACATTTGGTGCACCTCAGACAAATTTTTGAAAAATGTAGAAAATTTGGTTTGTCTCTCAATCCCAAAAAATCACACTTTGCCATGCAAGAAGGTAAACTTTTAGGTCATATAGTTTCAAAAGATGGAATTAAGGTTGATCCTAAACAAGTTGAGGCTATCGACCTAATTAATATTCCTAGAAATAGAAAAGAGATTGAATCTTTTTTAGGTAAGATCATTTTTTTGAGGAGGTTTATTCCTAACTTTGTTGAGATAATCAAGTTGATTACATATATGCTAAAAAAGGACAACGAAGTAAAATGGATTGCAGAATCCATATCATATTTCGAGTGTGTTAGGAAAGCCATAGGAGAAGCACCAATCTTGGTGAGTCCTGACTATACAAAAGAATTTTTAATATTCTCCTTTGCTTTTGAACATATTGTTGCAGTAGTGCTCCTTCAAAAGAATGAAGAAGGATTCGAACAACCAATAGCCTTTTTCAGCAAAAGCCTTAGGGATGCAGAGCCAAGATATGATATTCTTGAAAAACAAGCTTACAGAATGGTGAAGGATCTCAAGGCTTTCAGGACATATGTCTTGCACTAAAAAATAATTGCTTATGTACCAACAAATGCAATTAAAGATATATTGGTTCAGCTAGACAATGATGGAAGAAGAGGTAGATGGTTGGCTAAAATTCAAGAGTTTGATTTAGAATTGAAACCAAACAATCTAGTGAAAGGTCAAGGTCTGACAAGACTGTTAGACGAATCACATTTCAGAGCGCTTGGAATAAATAATTTTGAATCACATGATTCTCTTCTAGATATAGAGGAAATTGACGATCAAACACCTATAATTCAGATTGAAGATAAGTTTTCTTCCTTTGTCTGGTACCATGATATTGTTATGTACCTCCTTACTCTTCAATGCCCAAATGACATGACTCCTTCTAAAACAAGAACTTTAAAACTACATGCAATTAAGTATTTCATTGTTGATGGCAAGCTATACTGGAAAGACCCTATGGGTTTCCTATTATGTTTCCTGATAGAATCTAAAACATAAGGTGTAATTGGGGAATTTCATGAAGGAGTATGCAGAGGAAATCACACGTGGAGATCAACAACTTACAAGATTTTGAGGGCAGGATATTATTGGCCGAAGTTATTTACTGATGTAAATGCAAGGGTCAGAGCTTACAATTCATGCCAATTGTTTGCTGGTAAGAAAAATCTCCCTGCCTTACCTTTAATTCCATCAAAAGTTGAAGCTTCTTTCCAACAATGGGGCCTAGACTTCATTGGATAAATTCATTCTCAATCAAGTGCTCAACATAGATGGATTCTAATAGCTACTGATTATTTTACAAAATGGGTTGAATCCATTCCAACTCGGAATGCTACGGGTTCAATAGTAATAAACGTTTTGGAAGAAAACATCCTAGAAAGATTTGGTTGTCCTAGGAAAATAGTTATTGATAATGCTCAGACTTTTAAATCTATTGCAATGATCAATTTCTGCCAGAAATACAATATTATTTTAGGTCATTCTACAACTTATTATCCTCAGGGAAATGGGTTGGTTGAATCATCTAACAAGATTTTGATCACTATAATCAAGAAAGTTTTGACAAAAAACAAAAAATCTTGGCATATACACTTAAAATACGCCTTATGCGCAAACCGAATTGGCACCAAAAAATCCATAGGTATGTCTCCTTTCCAATTAGTCTATGGTACAAATGTTATTCTTCCTATTAATCTTGCTCTTCTTGTGATAAAGATATGGTAGGATGGAAATGAAGAGCCAAATGATGTTACAAGATGCATAAATCAAATCATCGAAGTTCAACATAATATAGTATAAGTGGATGATAAGCTTCAAAAGTAACAGGACAATATTAAATCCCTTTTTGATTAAAAAACCAAAGACAAGGAGTTTCTTCCTAGCGATTTATTTTTAAAATGGGAAGCTATAAAAGAAGATGTAGGGAAACATGGCAAATTCGATCATCTCTGCTTTGTACCATTCAAAATTGCAGCTGTTGAGAGAGAAAACTTATTCTCACTGGAAAATCTTGATGGAGAAATTCTTGGCGCTCCTATCAATGGGCGTTATTTAAAACATTTCATGCTATAGTCACTTTTTAGGTTTTCATTATATATATCGGATTGGATTGACATTGGAGTTTTAACTTTCATTTTTTCTATTCCTTTTGTAAATTACCCAATTCATTTGATCATTTGTTATAAATATTTTCAATAAATTTATGATTGCTTGACATCATTAAAACAAAAAGAAAAAACATATGTATCACATATCATCTCTATTCTACAGGATTATATGATACTTTATATTTCATTCCTTTTGTAGAATAGATCTTGTTGAACAAGAGATGAGGCTAAATAGAAACTCGACACTCATCTTTCAAGCAGTTGATTTCTCTAAAAACAGGTGATAAATAAATAATTTTCCTTACCAAAATTTTAAAAGGAAAATAAGGTAAGAGTCCATACTCTTCTTATAGTTCAAATAAAATTTAAAAATTCTTTTGAAATGAATATGAAGGAATTTTTTCTCATGATAATATTATCACCTGACCCAAGAATAAAAAATGTATAAAATTATAACTTGAAGTGTCATGCTGATAAGTTCTAAAGGCATCTCTGAAATAAAAATAAAATAATGATAAATAAGCTCAAAGGAAGTCTGAACTAAATACACAAACTTGTGTAGGATTAGGATATTTTGTTTTAGACCCTCTGAATCCTTGATTTGGTTATTTTTACCTATCCCCAAGTTCTTATCCACTTCATATTTTTTTTACCTTTCTTAGTCTTCATAGAAAGAAAAAAAACTTACCTTGACTCTGAAAACTTAAAAACATATTTTCAAAACAAGGTTAGGTGAAAATCTTTATGTTCCTTTGATTTAAAATGAAAAAGTATGTCTAGGCTAATCCTGATAATTTTAGCTGTGCTATCGAACTTTAAATTGACGAATTCTCTCAAGGTTGATCCATGAAAGACGAAGATTCTCATAATTTTTTTTTCCTATAGGCGAAGGTGTATTGAAAATTGGAAGAAAGTTGGTTTCAGAGTATTCTTAAAATTGTTGACATACCTTCTTTTCAAAAAATTTAAACAAATATCATCCCTTGTATGTTACATACAGATTCATTGCCCCCACTTCAAAATATTAAAATATAAGACAAATGGTAAAAAAAATTCATAATTTGATTGCCCTCATCTTGTCCAAAAGAGATGATGAAAGGAAATTCATATATTGATTGTCCTCGTCTCAGCGAAATGAAAAAGTGTTAATTGAAGTGGTGAAAGGAAATTCAATGGGAGAAGTAGATAACTTCACCGGGGTGCTGAACAAGCTCGCTAGAAATTAAGAAATATCTATGATATTTGTAAGGCTACCATACATATCTATATATCATACTTTGTTATCTAGTTCTCTTTCCAGTGATATTTACATCTTGAACCAACTAGGGATTCCTTAAATAAATTGTTACATCTGCTTAGCCTTGAAGCGAACAAAGTCGGTCGAAGACTAATATTTTAGTTAAAGTTATTTTGATTATCTTAAACAATTGTGAAATCAGTTTTAGGATAAGGAAACTTTAAATAGCCTAACTTGAGATCAATCATTAAGTATGCTTTGAATGTTTTTTGAGATTTGGTTAAGTTCGTTTTTCTATGTATGATTAATTCTTAAATAAAACTGGAAAATGTTTTTCAAAAAGAAATAATGACTCCATTTACCCAATAAAGGAACTTGTTCTACTGTTCTTTCACACCTCATAGGGAGCCATGATCCCCATATGGAGCCTATGTTAGAACATGTATAATTTTGAGCTTTTTATTTTGCCTCTTAGAAATAAACTTTTTTACCCAAAAAGGAAAAAACTTAAAAAGTTTCCTTTTAAATTTAAAATAAATCCAATTGTTTTTATTTATCAATAAGGCACATGCAATATCTATAGTCGATGAGCTACTCTAATTTGATCGAACGGTCCTAATAATCTCTGAAGTGTAGAAGCTGCCTGAGTTTAAAAAGGAAATCTTTAACGATCGTTTTGGAGCTTCGTGCTTTGGGTATTCCAAGAATTCTAAACAACAAAAACTCTAAAACTCCGAAGTCCCAAAGATAGTTCTTCGTGATCATTTCTAAAGGACTTGTTATCGCACAATTTGTAGACAGGAGAAAGGTTTAGAGAATAGTAGGTCAAACTGGCAAAACAGGAACCTTCCCCACCCAATGTCACCACAATGGGGAGGTTCTTTCTATTTAGGGAGGTTAGGCCAAGGGGAGACATCCCCGGTGACCTGGGGTTTTGAAGAGGCTAATGGATAACATGAATAAGATAAGTTTCCCCTTCACAGATCACCACCAAAGCAGATAGTCCTGGCTAAACAACCAATAATAAAGTATAACCAAAAAAAAGGAAAAGCACCTTCTTGAGACAAAGAAACAAGGAAACTGATATATGCAGGCTTTGGTTAGTACTTCATATATATTAAAGACTATCTGATATTCAATATAAGTAATTGAAAAGTAAAGGTTGACGAAGTCAATGTTTACAAAATAGCAATGGAAATAATATCACTTCACCAATAAATGCAACATTTAATGTAATAGATCACTCCTTAAATAAGTTAATGCCTTTAACTACCATTCAATTGCTCATAAATTAGAACGTTGCTGCATCAAGATGAGATAACTAAGGGTGACGTCAACAATATAGGGTTAGTAGGGTTAGCTAGAGCTTAGGGTTAGTATAGTTAGGGTTTCAAAAGGTTTAGAGTGTTTTTTTATGACCAATTTCACTTTAGTGCAAGGGGGTCAAGAGATTAGTTCCTTAAAGGGTAGAATGGAGTCAGCTAAGAAAAGGACGCAGAAGCTGAAGGAAGTAAGGGGCAAAAATGGCTAGCTCATAAGATCAAGATGTGAGAGTTTGAGAGGGAGAGTGTTGCTAAGGCAAGGCTCTTTCATCAAACCCTCAAAGAAAATGACCCTAGGTGTAGATGACCTAGGCCTGGGACGTCCTCTTCCTCTTGAGACAAAAGGGTACGACTAGCATAAAAGAAGAAGAAAAGAGGAGTGTAGTTATGGCTAGGCTCTCTCTTTCTCCTTCAATGGCTTAAAGCTTCTCTATCAGGGGACATGAGACAACAACCTACTTGTGTGTTTGTCCCCTAGGGTTTTGATTCAACAATATTTATAAATAGATGCAAGAAATTAAACTACAACCATTCAATCTAGAAGTTTTGCAGAAAAAACACTTACATATCACCATGAAAAAGCATGCAAACCCTAGTTGTAAACCTTCCTTCAAGAGAAACACCATAGAATGCCAAAAATCTCTTCCTTCCACAAGTGCGCCTTCCTTAAATAAGCCAATTACCCAAATAGGGCGCAAAGTTCAGACCTCACTAATGAGTGAGTGAGAGATGATCCTAAAATGAGGATAAAACTCCTTAATATATAGTGTATCGATGACCTAATTTACTTTTTAGGTCATAAAAAGGCCGACAAGGCCATAATACCAAAATCATATTGTTTTTACATTAAATTGTCAAACAAAATCCTAAATCAAGCTGGAAAGGAAATAAAATCCTCCTCAGAGGAGATGTCAGCCCCTTCTGAGGAAAATGGGGCATCCTGGAGAAAAAGGTTAGCCCTCATTGGGCCTCTCCAACCCGCCACACGTGCCAATGCTTCCTAATCTACCTCCCAAGGCGTCCATGAAGTTGGGTGACATCATGGTCAAGATGGTGACGTCCTAGGCCTTCCAAGGCTAGAGTTCCACTGAAAAGGGGTCATTCCCCCTGGGTCTAGTCCTGCCAAAGTGCCTGTGATGGGACGTCCTCTTCCTCTTAGGTGCAATGCCTCTGACCATCCTTTTCCTTGTTTCTGCCCCTTGATGGGGTCTCAACATCCATTTGGTGGGCTATTCATCCCCATGGAGGTCTGAAATGATCATCTCCCCATGTGTACCAATCCAAATGGTACCTGTCTGTCGGGTATGGTCCTGCACATCAAAGGCTATGCCCTCTATGGGATCATCAGTCACAGGGATCATAGCAATGTCAATCACATTTCATCATTAATATTATCAAACATATGCATAAAATCCCTAATACATCTGTCAATAGCTCAAAGACATTACACAAGCCTGCAATACAAGTCTGGGGAAAAAGACAAGGCATCCTATTGGGCTAGTGTCCACAAAAAAAGGAAATTTTCCAGAGAGATATCATCCAAGCCATGTAAGTGCATGATGTGGTCAGGGGATGTCCAAGCATGTGGGTGCAATAAGGACCAAGGATGCACTGTGTTACCTGTGGGTGCCTTTGTAGAAGGCGAGATGTCCCTGTCATGGATGCATTCTTTCCAAGCCCATTCTTTCCTTTATTCCTTTTATTCTTTTATTTGTTTCCCTTTTTTTTCAAGATCTAGCTAGGGGACAATGCCTTGGCATGGTGACTAGAGATGATAGCGTTACCCACAAGTACTTTTGAAGAAATGAGAAGGTTGGCTTGTGATGAGACCCCATTTCCCTTGGCCATGCAACCAAGATTCATTGCCCTGGCGTGGTAACCAGATGATGGCAATGTCATAATTCTAGGTACCCATGGACCTAATATGTTGGCTCGTAATGAGACCCCCCATCCTCTGACTAGGTATTTTTTTATTATTTACTAGTCCCTCTTGTTTCTTGCTGAGGATATTTTTATTGCTTTCTCGGGGATCCTTGAGCGAATCATCTCAAGGTTTGTTCTTAGGCTTTTATCTTTTACCATATTTCTTTTACCTTCTGGGCCTTTAGCCCCTTCTTCCCACGAGGTAAGGTGCAATCCTAAAAAAGGGTTAACCCAATGCCCGGACAAGGGGAATGGGATAGATGAGTGGGAAGCAAGATGTAAAAGTGGTATTATGAAGGGAGCGAATGATGGCTTTTCAGAAACCCCCCAGTGGCAAACCAAAACCTACAGACACAGGTTTGCTAGGGCATCCTGTCAATCCCCCCAAAAATGGTCAAGTGGGAAAATGTAAGATCCAAGCAATTGTTAGAGATAAAAGGAATCAAATGCATATATTCAAAGGTTTCAATGATCAAAAGTGACACATACCATGATACTTGGACCAATTACCTCATGGAGAAAGAACCTCTTCTGATATGGGACCAAGCCGATGGTGATGGATGTTGCTGCTGCTGACGGGATGAAGATGATAGAAGAAGAAAAGGTGGGCCCTTCAGGGCCATGCTCAGGTCAATCCTGCTCTCGGTACTCCATGTCTAGGACCTGTGGGCATCGAGACATGATCTCCTAGTTATCCCTAAAAGGTGGGGATAATAAGACTTACGGACATGCCATGGGACACATGTATTTTAAAATATTCTCTCGATTTGACACATGGCACTTATTTTTGACATTTACGACAGGTGATCCACATGTTTTCAAGTGGCACATGACACTTCTCTTTTCTTAACACGTCATCGGGAATGACGTCATCTCTACAATGTCACTCTGAAATATTGACCTGTGGGAGTTTTAACGAAGACTGAGTTCACAAGCCCTCAAAGTAGAAAAGCATCGAACTAAAGTAATTACAAAAAGTGAAAAGTGTTTCAAAGAGTTAATGAAGGAGTTAACAGCTTTAATTAGTCATGATTAAGTGTTAATTAATCACTTCGCACTTTTAGGCTTCAAAAAATTTCCCTTGTGCTATATTTAGAACTTCTGAATTCCGAACTTCCAAAATACTTAAACTTAATACAATGCTTTAAAACATGATTAATTAAGACATAAAATTGATTACTTAGAGATTAACTCCTCTGCGAATTCGAGCTTCAGGAGATTTCCATCTTGTCACATCCAACATTTCTGAAAGTTGAACTAGCGAAGTATTAATGACATTTATGATTGATTAAGGTTAATGATTTCAAATAAATATTGTGAATCACTAGGTAATAAATTCCATTAAAATTTTTAAAAAATTCTTCGTCAGTAGATTTATATGAAGATCGATAGACTTTTTGAATAAAGCACTTCGAATTTCGAAATCATTTTACCATTTGCAATTAGTAGTTTTTATTCTGTGTAGATGTTATAGAGAAATCCTCCTGCGGACAACTGGATTCCCTCTTGGGCTCTAGACTCCTAAGACCAAGACAAAAAGGGTGCTAACATTGGTCACTGACATCCTTTTAAACCTAGCTAAACTAATGTATAGAGAAGAGGAAGAAGATGTACCTTTTTCATGGTGTTTGTCCTTGCATAGTTCGAGTTGAGCCTTGATCCCCAAGATCTTCGACAAGTCCTGCAATCCAATCAAATACAAAAAAAGCTTCCTATTCTACTAAGATTAGATTGAAACCAGATCTATCTAACAGAGACAAGTTCATGTAGAATAAACACAACCTTGAAAGAAACATGCCAAGCACATATGTATATTAATGAGAACAATAGAGAATACTTACAGACCTTTGATGAAGGTGCAT